>LPNX010987071.1:25573-47133 GCA_001517045.1 Pseudotsuga menziesii | reverse complement strand
TAACCACTAGCTGCACTTCGATTTTGAGGACCTTCTCTACAATATTCTGCTCTGTCACCAGGTGAGGATAAGGCTGATATGTCTAGTATGACAACAACCATGCCTGTGAATATCACCCTGAAATAGAAAATAGCATGAACTCAATAGCTGCAGACAAAAGAGAGGACTCAACATATTTAAAACATGGATGGAGTTAAAATGAAGTAAACGATTTCAAACAATTCATAACTGTATGCATTTGTATTAACTATTAAGAGACCATCTTTTTTCTTGGTGTGACCAATATCATCCACTCTCAGAACTAGTGCCCTTCAAGCTAATAAGTATGTGTTTTTAATATAAAAAAAAAAACAGAACATGTGACACATCTGTATAAAAAAAAGAGCCAAAGAATGGATGAACAGCGTGGAACCTAGCATATTCCCAGTCCCTGGGATAAGCACTGCCTCCACAGATAATAAGCTTAGGCCTAAGATCCAAGGCTTTCTCCTCCAGCTTGTCATAATCAATGAACCCAGTCTCCTAGCTTCACCCATAGCAAGGATAGAGACACCCTCTTTTTCACAAGTCTAAGTACCGGCGGTTGTAGTTTGATACCAAAAACATAATAAGGGGTAGCGGACGTGGTCCCAGTTGGAGTTTATTCATCACCAGTGCTATTGAATTTCACCCCTTTAGATTTTACTTCATCTTTATTGTACGTCATAGGTTGCAGATCCAATTCTAGAGTCCGAAGCAACATCAAAGGCACAGACAATAACAAAGAAGGGTAGAGGCTTCAAAGAAAGAGGTGGTTGCAGCAGTTTACCCTGTAGAAGTGGACTCAGTGCCAGGGGAGGAAGAGGCAGTTCCAATGTGAGTTGGAGTTCCAAATCCAAATAAACGTACGGATCTAGAGCGAAATACTGATCCACTGACCCTGTAAGGAAAACTCTCGAAGGAAATCGATGATGTAGCAGACCCGTGCCATCGGTTTTCACCTAAAGCAAACCCAAATCTTGTGCTGCTCCATACCCAACGCATTGAACATCCAGGGCCTGCAAATCAGGGATGAACTAAAACAAATTTACCCAAAAATGCATAAATAGGGGCGAAATACCAAATTTTTAACCTATCTACCATAAATTTGGGCGAATCATCTTCATTTATCCTCCAAAACTGTAAATTTTTGGCGATTTCACCTCCATTACAGAAGAAATCGGGGGCGAATGTCAGGATTTTCCCATCGATGGGGTGGCGAAATCAGGTTTTATGAATTTCCAGAGTTTAATCGCGCAGGCTATTTAGTGAAGGGCAATTATATATAAAATAATATATGGGCTAATTTATTAAATTTAAAAAAATCATTTTAATATTAAAAATTCGCCCATCTTTTTTCGGGCACCCCTTAATATTCGCCAATGGGCTATAATTCGCCCCTAAAATCATCCCTGTATCTCATGATTCTTCTCGTCACAGGAATTTCTACAGAGCCAGCCCTTTTTCATGCTGGTTGTAGGCCTAGCCCCCATGTAGGTCCTCTTCAGCACTTATATCTGACCTACTCATCAGAAAGGCACAGTACTCACATCCATCCAGGCTAGAACACATCATGCTCACAATGATGGAATATTTATGCACTACCATCCAGGCCAGAACACATCCTGCTGACAATGATGGAAGATTTCCTCACTTTCATCCAGGCCAGAACCACATCCTGCTCACAATGATGAAATATTCTCATCTAGGCTGGAACACATCCTACTCACAATGATGAAAGACTTTGATCTAGGATATAACACATCCTACCTACAATGATGAAATATTTCTGAACTTACATTCATCCAGGTGGGAACACATCCTTCTCACAATGATGAAAAGGCTCTGCACTTACATCCATCCAGGCGGGAACACATCCTTCTCATAATGATGGAAGGGCTCTGCACTTACATCCATCCAAGTGGGAACACATCCAACTCACAATGATGGAAGGGATCTACACTCACATCTGATCTTGTAGGAACTAATCCTACAGTCATATCAGAATGGCCCCCATTCCTCCTCGACTGAGCTACCTGGTAACTAACCAGGTGCCTTCATTCTCCTAGAGAATGGAAGTTTCCCTTACATCATACCTACTCGTTGGAATGGCCAACACTCACATCTGACATGGAAGTAACTTAATCCTTTAGACATGACATAATGGTTCTGCCCTTACATTTGATCAAGTGGGAACACATCCCTCTATCACATTAGAATGGATTGTCAGTCCTAGACTGAGTTTTCCTGGTACCTAACCAGGTAGCTCCATTCAAAGAATGACAATTGCCCTTACATATGTACTACTCGATAGAATGGCCAGCATTCATATCTGACATTGAAGGAAGCAATCCTGTCACCATGAAAGAATGGCTCAGCCCTTGTATCTGACCTACTCGTCATAATGGCTATGGATCTCGGCACTCATATCTGACATGGAAGGAACCAATCCTCTCACCATGATAGAATGGCTCAGCCCTTACATCTGACCATGGAAGGAACCAATCCTCTCACCATGACAAAAAGTCTATGGGACTCATCACTTTCCCTTGGAGGAAATCTCGATCTGGAGAACACCAAGCTTCTCCCTGAAGTACTCGAACTTCACCCTAGCCAATGGCTTTGTCAAGACATAAGCTATATGTTCCTCCATTGCAACATACTAGAGCTTCACTGCTCCCCTCTGCACCATATCCTTGATATAGTGGTACTTGATCTCGATATGCTTCGACTTGTCATGGAACACTAGATTCTCTAACAAATTTATGCAATTCTAGTTGTCACAATGTATAAAAGTAGCATCCAACTATAGATCAAATAAATAAGACAGTAGCTTCCATAGCCATACTACCTCACAACTAGCTGAACAAGTTGCGACATACTCTGCTTCAGCTGTACTCAGTGCCACATAGGATTAATTCCTTCTAAACCAAGATATCACACCTGATCCCATATTGAAGCAACACCCTAAAGTTCTCTTCCTATCGATGGCACTGCCTGCCCAATCTGAATCAACATAACCCTCCAGGTTAATCTTCTGATTAACATTGTACTTGAGCCCATAATCAACTGTACCCCTCAGGTACTTTAGAATATGATTTGCAACAATCAAGTGAATATTTCTCGGATCTGTCAAGAACTGGCTCAAGGTGTTCACAGGAAAGCAAATGTCTGGCCTTGTGTTCATCAGGTACATCAATGACCCAATCATCTGACGATCCATCGTAGCATCAACCAACTCTGATGAAGCATCGCTCAATATCTTAAGGTTTGATGCCATAGGTGTGGCCATAGCCTTATAGTCCATCATCCCAAACCTCTTCAGGATCTCTACTGCATACTTCCCTTGTCCAAGGAATATTCCATCTGTACTCTACCACATCTCCATACCTAGAAACTAATGTATCATCCACAAGTCCTTCATTTCGAACTCAGAAACAAGCTTTCTTTTCGTATTAGAAATAAACCCATCCATACCTGTTACAAATATATCATCTACATATAGTAGAAGCATCACTCGATTGCCATCTTCAACCTTGTAGTAAAGGTTGGAATCTGCTTTACTCTTGGTAAAGCCCAAACTTGATAGAAAGCTGTCAATTCTTCCGTACCAGGTCCTAGGTGCCTATTTCAAACCATACAAGGCTTTCTTCAATCTTCGTACATGAGACTCTCTATCATGTGTCTCAAAACCAAGTGGTTGTTCTACATACACTTCCTCTTCTACTACACCATTCAATAAAATAGTCTTGACATCCATTTGGTGTATCTTCCATTTCATCACGACAGCCAGAGAAAGTACCGATCTGATGGACATGTATCTGGCTACATGTGCAAAGGTTTCTTCATAATCTATTACTTCTTTCTGAGAGAAACCCTATGCCACAAATCTTGCTTTATATTTTTCAATGCTACCATCTACAACATGGTTGATCTTGTAGATCCATTTGGAAGTCACAACTGACTTCCCTTCTGGTCTTGGGACAACATCCCAAACATCATTCTTCATGATCGATTGGTATTCTTTGATCATAGCATCCTTCCATTCTTTATATTCTGCCGCTTCTTCGTAACTGAAAGGTTCTTTATCAATGAAATCACATAGTAAAGCTACATACCCAAAGCAGGATCTGGTTCTCTTTCTTTCTCTGTGATTCTCTATTGGAGCCCCATATCTTTCTGCACCTTGGATAAGTTATCGTACCCAAGAAAGTTTCCTCTTATGAGGATTCTTCTCCAGAGGTGGATCTACAGGTCTTTGTGGCTCTTCAAATTCTCAATCTTCTTCTTGAGCTTCTTCGTTCATGGTTGTATCATGAATTCTAGGTGCTTTTGCTTCTGCTTCTTTAGGTTCTTTAGCAGGTCTCTTTTTGGATTTGTTGTAAGATGTGTCTTCATCAAATGTCACATCCCTACTGATGTGAATCTTCTTGTACCCTAGAAAGTATATTCTGTAATCCGTCGAGCTTTCAGAGTATCCCACAAATGTACCCTTCTTTCCTGAAGGATCTAATTTTGTTCTCTTCTCTTTTGGAATGTGTATGTACACAGGACTGCCGAATATTCTGAGATGGATGACTTCTGGTTTCTTACCGGAGAAGACTTCTTCAGGAGTCTTGTTCTCGAGTACTCTATGTCGAGTTTGGTTCTGTACATACACATCTATTCTGGTAGCTTCTGCCCAAAGATTCATAGGAAGATCTTGATCATGAAGCATGGCTCTTGCAGCTTCCATGGTAATTTTGTTCTCCCGTTTCGAAATCCCATTCTATTGTGGATTATAAGGAGTGGACAACTCCCTCTTAATCCATGAATTTTTGCATAGCTCTTTGAATTCATTCGAAGTGAATTATCCACCATTATCTGATCTAAAAGTCTTGATCTTCTTTTCAGTGTGGTTATCGATCAAGGCTTTGAATTCCTTGACCTTGCTGAATACTTCATCTTTGTTCTTCATGAAGTAAACCCATGTCTTCCTAGAAAATTCATCAATAAAAGAAACATAATATGTGTACCCGCTTAGTGAGTTTGATGACATAGGACTGCATACAATTGAGTGGATGATTTCTAGGTTCCTTTGGCTTTGCTTTCATTGCTAGGAAATGTCTTCTTTGTATTCTTTCGTTTCACAATCCTTTGCAGATCCCATCATGTTTTGCTTGAAATTATGGAAGACCTTCAACAACTTTGCTTGCAATAGGTAGTGCTCTGTAATGCACATGTGCAAGCCTTCTATGCGAAAGCTCATTTGGCTCTACTGTGTCATGGATGAAGGCTTGTTTTGGATGGCCCTTCAATTTGTACAAACCTCCTTCTTGTTTTCCAATCACCACTGCATCATCGATAGTCTTACCTATTGGCCACATGTTTACTTGACCATCTATGAATGCAGCCCTCATTCCTTTTTCATTCAATGCTGATATGGAGAGAAGGTTCTTCTTGAGTCTTGGAACAAACAATACTTCTTTCATTGTTAAAGACTTTCCAGAGTCTAGTTTATAGGAAGATTCCCCACTACTTTTTATTGGATATTGGTAGTCATCTCCTAGTTTCACCTTATGAGGTGATTCATGTTCTGACAGTCTTACAAAGGATTCCTTGAATCCAGTAATATGTTTGGAAGCCCCAATATCTATAAGCGAATCATCACTACTATGAGTAATGTTACCTATGAGAGAGAAAATCAAAACATATTCATCCTCGCTTGAAGAATCTTCACTTTCATATCTGGTTATTTTCTTGGATGGTTCATCATCCCCTATAGCATGAGCATGATGTCTTCTTTTGTTCCCCTTCTTTTTATGAGAGTGGAACTTGTTATTAGGACAATATTTTGCAAAGTGTCCTATTTCATCACATGTATAACATCTTAATCTAGATGGGTCCTTTCTATTGTTATCTCTATGATGAGGATTCTTACCTTTGAAGTGATGAGGTTTACTTTTGCCTTTCTTAGAATGAACTATGAGAGCTTGATCTTCACTTCCCATCTTCTCTTCTCGAGATACTATCTGTTCTTCCTCTTGAGAACATTCTTCCCATAGTCTGCTGAATTTGACTAACTTCTTTCTAGCACATATTCCTTGGATGAAAGAATCCCATGACCTAGGAAGGCCATTCAATGTTGTCATCAAAATATCTGCATTCTCCACTTCTTCATGTATAGATTCTAATTGTTCCTTGATATGAGAAACCCTTGTGAAGTAGGACTATATAGTTTCTGCATTCTGAATCTTCACATTCTTCAGTTGATTCCTCAGAGTCATCTTCCAGTTTATGTTCTTCCCTTCAAACAACTTGGTTAGGGCATCAAACATAGATTTAGGTGTCTTGAGAGAGGACACCTGAGGTATCAAGTTATCCTTGATAGAATCAGCAATGATCCTCTTTGCCATAACCATCTTCTTCTTATGTAAGGCCTTTGCCTCATCTCTCTCTATAACTGGAACCTCCTCATGGATGTAGGTGTCTAACTCATTCTCTTCGAGGACCACAGAGATCCTATACTTCCAGGCTTGGAAGTTATCAACTCCCTCAAGCTTTTCATCAATCTTGGTATGATGAGACATCTTAACTAAGAACCTCAAATGGAAATACAAAATATTTTAGATCTTACCAGGTCAAGATGTCGAATCTGAAACTTGAGCTGAAATCCTGTAGAGCTGGTTCAGGAGAAAATTAGGGTTTTGCTTTTCCAAATATCTAACCCCCCAAATGTCTTGAAATTTTTCCCTAACTTCTATTTTGGGGAGGCGATCAATCCAAGCCTGGGCGCACTGAAAAATTCCTCTTCTGTGAAAAGCCCTAATTTTCAGTAGCAGTGTCGGGTCCAAAACTGGAAAACCTCAGAATTGGATTCTGCTTCGACAGAAAGATGCACCCTAAGGAGGAGAGTTATTCCACCTTACTTTTTGCTGAAAATATATGGAGGAATATCCACAAACTAGGAAGCCCTAGTTCTCGCAACTGCACAATGTCTTCTTCTCAGGTTAGCTCTAATACCATGTTAGTTTTTCGACATTAAGCTAGCATTATTAGGATCTTTAACTGAGAGAATAACAAGTAAAGCAATCAAACACAAGAGATAATGAACATAGTGTTTTTCCTCGGGAAACCATAAATGGAGAAAACCCCGCAACTTCCTTAGAGATAGAATAAGCGCCAAAACAGTAAAAGCCCAAAACAGTAAGTGATCTCCCGACAGCAGTAATCTTCTTCCTGTCTAGCCCTAGTGTCTTCTCCTTCCTCAACTATGCACTACACTTGAGTGTGTATGAGTTGTGTGATAAATAGAGACTCCAGTTCTCTATTTATACTAATCCCGACATGACTAAAACCCTACTAGTGCCGACCTCTACTAGGAGAGTCTAATAACCCTAGTGCCTCGGAACTATGGGGACTTTAACCCTTAGACAATCGGAGGGTTACCCAAAATGGCTTGACATGACTTGTTTACATTATTGATCCTCCCAATTGGAACATTGGGGCATGAAAACATGACTCAATTACATTATAGATACATCCCGGGATAAACATCAGTTTACAATACATAAGATACATAGATGAATACATTCCAAAGTTACAAATACATCAACAATTATGGCATGATGTAAGCATCCAAAATGATGTATATGCGGTGATTTCTTGTACTGTAAGATGGTGATTTCCAAATATAAACAAGACCAAAAATTCCCATGGATGGTTCCCCATTTTTGGTTTTAGCATGTATATCTAATGTATTGTCCTGTTGTCTCTTATATCTTACATGATTATTGTTGTTTGTATGGATAGAAGAATAGACTAGTAGAATATTACTATTCATTATGTACAACATGTCATATGTCTATCAATCCTATGCAACCTGTCATTTGTATGTCAGTCCTATCGAATACAAACCCATGGATTTCCCTCATCATCAAGTACAAATCAACTGGATAAATAGTGGACAATGTAAACATGTGGCAAGCGTAGAGTTGACCGATGTTGGGCATCAGATGGTTGGGAAGAACGATGATGAATATGCTAGAATAGAGAGACATGGTATTCATTGAATAAATGAATTTGATTTAACTAGTATAACATTGCTATTGATTTACATGTTAGTTTAAATGTATTGTTGTATATTATGCGTATTCTCAATAAGCATTGATATTGGTGTATTCACATTTAGATTATGATTTTTCTATAAATAGTTTTTGGAATTTTTATAGATGATTAAGGGCATGCCATTCTACTCTTGAGTGGTATATGTGATGAAAATAAGACCATTGCATAGTGGCAGGAGGAGAAGGACCGTTAAATTTAAGGCTTTGGGGATGAGGAGTAGAGAGTTTGTGACTAGTGAGTGCATTGTGAGTGTGAGGGACATGAGGAATGTTAGAGTTTAAATTAACGTGGATGTGAAATTTGCATTCAACAAATAGATAATTTCGGAGGGATTCATTTGAGCAATTACTTTCAAACATGGAAACTGACTTTAATAAAAGATAATAAACTAGAGTCGAACTTAACAATTAGTATCTCATAATTATATCGAATTTGAAGTTGAGAGCACCACTTGATGAACAAATCAATGAACTACATCATTTTCCTAAACGATTAACCAAGATGATCTCACTACAACAATGTATGTGTAATGTATCCTATAGGGTAGCATCACTAACTAAGGGAATTAAAAAGGTATTCTTACATTTTGATGTTTTTTTCCACAAATGTATAGGTGCAATCATCATTGACTCTAAATCAGAGATCTCATTCCAATCCCTGAGATTGGCTAGAAGAATGGTAAGAAAGTATGACTAGAAAGGATTTTTCCTTGAATTGTATAAGCGATACCATCAGATTCTCACATTATAAATGTAGATAAAACTCTAGATGTTGGCATGACATGATGGAAAACCATATAGGAAAGTTGTTTTCTTTTGTGGGTATATTATGGATTTGTGGGGGCAAGGTCCACAAGCTGAGACTGTATCCATTGTTGGAAAATTAATAAAGGCCAAGTGGATATTGGATGTTGTGATGTCGTGAAATGGTATATTTGTGGCTTCTAAGGGCCTAGGTCAACAATCTAAATATGAGGTTGAAAACTATTTGTTTTATTACTAAACCCAAAGTTGGAGTTAATAACCATTCATACAAAATAGTCAACCAACAATACAATTAATGGAGAAAAAATGTCATGTGTTTGTCTTAACAATGTTTCTATGTGCCATAAAAAATATTCAAAATCAATGAATTAACATCAAATTTTGGTTGTTCATATTATTGATTAATTGTTAACTCTTCTGTTTCAAATTCAATGGAGACAAAATGTGGGAGAATGCTCTCCACAAATAGCACTTGATGGGATAAGGTTCTCCTCGGCACTTGCCTCAACAAATTCGTGGTCCCGTTGGGTTCTTTGCGTGTCAATGCACATAAAATTGATTCAATGGAGTGCATAGGTGGTGAGGCATTTGGAATTTTATAATCGTATTGCAAATTGCGTCCCCAAAAAGAAAATATTTTGCAAGCGAAACGAACATATTTCATATGTGAAATGAACATAATAAATTAAGCATATGCATGGAGTTATGTCCATGGGTTTAATCATAATAAATAAATTATATCTGTGGTTTAGTATAGATAAATTAGTTAAACAAGCAATACATAAATTATATTAGTTGTTTAATATAATAATTTACATTTACTTAGATTGTTATAATATGTTTTTTAATTACTTTTATACTTTGAAATAATTATATTTTTCAACATCATTATTTAGACCATTTCTCTTAACTTAGATGTATTATAAAGATGAATTAACAATTATTAATAAGGTCCTTCTGACGTGATTCACATGTTTCATTGCGAAAACTCTAGCCTCTATTAGAACATTTTTTATCACTTGTTCCATCAATTAGGTATGGTATAGATCATCATGTTTAGTAATACCTCCTCATGACTTGAATTCGTAACTTGTTGAAATGATCAATTGCTGGATTTAGCACATAATCAATGTGAAAATTTTCAATAAAATTTACATAACTGGAATTCAATCCTTCCATTACTTTGTTTTCTTATTCACCTAAAGATAACATGGATATATCCCATAATCTACACTTGTTAAAAAAAAATTTCACTTTCCACAAAAGAAGTTGGATAGTTTCTATGTTGAATTTCTTAGTATAAATAACTTGCTATAATTCTTATTCAAATGGGCTAAGAGTGACATGAGGATATAAATATTGAGTACTTCATATCAACATATGATTCAATTGATGCCTACATTTTAAAAATAAAAAAATAACTTATAATTGGAATAAAAGAAGGTTATTGATAAAAGCTATGATAATCTTATACCCAATACAATATATTGGGGGATTATATGCTATTTAAGGAACCTTCAGCAACCCTACATAGATAAATATTAGCGAGTGATCAAGCTGCAATACTTTTGCAATAATATTATAGCAAGAGATATTCTATAGGGTCAAAGGAAAGGGCCTTATGTCATATCATTTTCCTTCTAGACTCATAGGATGTGCATGAGGCATTAGGCCAACATATAGGCCCCATGTTGACATTGAATTGAGATATGGTGTATATATTGGTTAATATAATATAGGGGAGTAGTCTAAAAACCTGTGTCACATGACAAAGAATAAGCATGGATGACAATATTGGATGATGATAGAACATTCCTTTCAAGTACACCTATTGGAACATCGATGCCAAGATGAATGTTCAATTACGCAAAATGTAATTTGGCTTTTTAAAGGAGTAACTACCAAGATGGGATGTGTTAATCATTAAATCACTTGTAGTTATGATTAGGAATTTGAAAATAGTGAGGGAATTCTACTATAATCCCTCATTCATCAACATGAGTAGTAAGGAATCTAAGGAGGATGAGAAATGTGTCAAATTGAAAGAAACTTGTCAGTGGACTCACCCAAGACAAGCCACTAGATCTCCATCTTTCACTAGCTCATGGTTTAAATTGCATCCAATGAAATGTTATTGATTAAGTGTTTTTTCAATCTGTTTGTCCCACAACCTAATATTGTACTAGACATAAACAATCCCACAACCTAAACATTGTACTAGAGATAAAAAATTCTCTTTAAAATTGTTATATCCAACTTATGTGAGGCCATTTTGTTATTTTAGGATGATGTCCCATGAACATAAATTGAAATTACTGAAATTATAATATAAAATTTAAATTTGAACATTTCTAACCTATTGATCTTTTTAGGGTATTTTTTCAAAAGCACTTTAGTGATGCTTACACCTTGAACTGTAAGTTTCACATAAGATATTTTCCCCATATAGATCCTAATAAATCATAAAAATCCATTAACTTGGGGAAATGGAAATTAGGAAACCAATTTACAACTCCACAAGGTACTTTTGTTCAAACAAAACTTGGACGTCATGGAAGCAAGGATTTTTTTCAGATAGATTGTTGAGGATGTCATAGGATCAGAGAGGCACTTGGATTTTTACTAGTTATTACTCCTTTGTTTTAGGTGAAATATTCTATGTTTCTATGTATTTTTGAAGGTTTTGTTTGGGTTGTTGGGTTTTTTTCTAAGATATGTTACTTGTCCTTTTTCTATTGAGATAGAGTAATTTTATTTAAGTCTTGTTGGGATGTGACAAATTTGTATTTAGAAATGAATCTTTTTACATTCTAATAATATAAGGACATTTAACACATTATACAACTTGATGAGAATTATATACTCAAAATGAGAACTCTAACTATAAAAACTTGTATTTTTCCATCAAAAACACAAAAATCGACCCCTGAATCGAAAAGTGGTGATACCGACAGCACTTTTCTTGTCTGGACTAAAATTACATTTTTTTCAAAAATATGGCAAGTTTTGGTGCTAGAACATATTGGTGCAAGTTCAAAAATATTGTACTAGAACATACCTAAAACACATGATGATGATGTCATCATCATGTTTTTTCATGCATTTCTTGTCTTCAGGGAAACAAGTTCCATCAAACGTATGCAGTGTGGGTACTATTTGCATGTGGATTTTAACTCTGCATCCAACGAGTCCTCCCTCTTGAAATTTGAGTAAAACCAAAAGGAGATATGTTGAAAATACGAAAAGAAATTTTTTTTCTTTTCTCCTCCAAAATTAATAAATAATATTTATTATTTTCATTACTAGGCCCATTTTAGACCTCACATTTCCTCTAATATGGTTTATTATTATTACTTTTTATCTTTCAAAAGACGTTTTCTTAAATTATAATTTTTTTTACCCAAAATTAGTTTTGTTTTTTAATGGATTAAAAAAATTTAATAGTTTTATAAGGTCATGCATGCTTTTGAAATGTTTGCAACTCTTATCTGGTAGAAGCAAGGGGTGCCATTGCAAACACCTATTTTTTTATTTGGGGGTTGATTTTGACATTTTATTACAATGGAACCGATTATGAAGGGCACTGTTTCAAATATGATGTAATTTTAACCACGAATAAAAATAATGGTGATTCACGAGAGCTATTTTTTCAATTAAGGGGTTGATTTAGGGTTTTGATAGCACTAATACTAGTCGAGGTTTTCAAAAATTTCTAATGATATCCTAAAAAAAAGGTGCTACTGGTAGCATCGCTTTTTAATTTGGAGGTAAAAATAGAAAGTAAAAGCAACATATAAAAATCGAGAACTATTTATAGTTCTCATCAGGTTGTATAATGTGTTATTTTTCATGGTGAAAAAAAAAACTAAAATAAGAAATAAAAAGGGAGCATTGAAACAGAGCTAAGCATGAATAATTTAAGGGGCTATATATGGCCCATGGGTTATATTAAGGGGGTTACAAAAATTTAGTGGACTATTTTCTTATATGGAAATTATTTTTTCAGCTAAAATATATTCACCCAATATTTATTAGAAAAAATTAAAGCCAAAATGAATAGCTTTCCATATATTAATGAGGAAAATGAAAAAAAAAAATTGGGCCTATCAAAATATCCCTCCAATCTATCTTTTGCCCCCAATTTCTAGAGAAATTCTAGTGAAATCATTAATTTTCCCCCAATTTTCAGTAATACAGGCTACCAATGGTTACTTTGCACTCCATTTTCCTTGAAATTCAAGTGTATGGTTGCATTTGCATGTATATTTAGTCAATTTTATGTGATACCTTATTTGATCCCTCGATTTGTAATATTGGAAGGAAAATCATAGGTTATTTTGTTCTATATAAAGGCTGCAATGATTCATGGTTCACCTACATTAGATTTCACTTGTTGGGTGAAGGTTTAGGAAGAAGTGATTCCTCTTTTCATTCTTAGGTTTCTCGACATTTTAATATTTGCATAACATATCCATTGTCGAAAGATTAGTTCTTGAAGGGGAATGCTTCACATTCATTTTATCAGAGAATACAAACTCATTCATCATGCTTTTTATGCAATAATTAACGTGGCACACTTTTTATCATGTTTTTTATCCATAGTTACAAAATATTATTATATTGTAAATTTACCTTTTATCATGCATGTTATCATGGATTCTTTATTATTCCTATTGAATTTTAGGGAACTCTTGATTAATATGGATTATTCAGTGTTATTAGGGGTTTATTCTTGTAGACTATATAGTTGTCATTGATGTCAAAGGTGTTCAAAAATTACAAAGGAAGAACCATTGAATATGGTGGCAGACTCAAGTTTGCAAGTATCCAGAATAACAAAGGAATAACCCTATTACAGGTTCCAAGGTGAATGACAAATGAATAACCCTATATCAAGTTGAAACAGCTAAAGATTGATCATCCAATTTTGTTTCTCAAAGAAATTCCGTGAGGATTTCCACAAAGAAATAGTGTAGATCCGCAAAGTCATGGTGAGATTTGAACTCAATCTGAAATAAAAAAACTAGGAAGCATCCCACACTAGATTTGACGATGAAGATCAAGTTTACATAAGTTAGGTGAAAAATACAAAGTTCCGCATTAGTTCTAGAATGGACGGTGAGGGAGTGACCTGCAGTAGATCTAATGGTGAAGATCAAGTTTACATAAGCTAGGAGGAAAAGAAAAAGTTCTACAAAAGATCAATATGGACGATCAAGGGTAAATCCGCAAGGAACTCAACGATCCAGAAAAATGAGGAAACAAAGTTGCGGAAGGAAATTATGAAAGTCCAAAATAGGATTGTGTGATTCGGCATCCTGCATCCTACCATTTCCAACATCAACGGTCAGGAAAGACTCCACGAAATATCGATGATGCAGAAGAAAAATTGCGGAAAGGAGCTTGCAGAAAGTCGAAATGTTATGTTTCTGCATCTGGCACCCTACATTTGGAGAGATCAGATGAATGAAGTTAGTTCCTCTAAAATAGATCAACAGTGCAAAAAAATAATTGCGAAAAGGAGTTTACAAAAAGGCACAAGTGGACAATAGACATCCCACATCCCACATCCCACAATCTAGAGATTGGTGGTTAGAAAAACGTCCAACGAAGATCAATGGTAGGGAATCATTGATGAGAAAATATTGGTGCGGAAAGGTGATTTAGAGGTAAAAATTGATGGTTAGATTGACAGTATGGATTGACTTAGAGATAAAATCAACGAGTCTTATTGAATCAGGAAGTTAATCCTGCGGAAAGAATTTTGGTAGTATGGAAGAACCTAAAAACATTGGACATAGGTGTGGAAATGGTTTCCAAGCTGTGGAAATGATTTTTGAGGTGCAGGATCAATGGAAGAACATGAAAGGACATTCTGGAATGTGTGGTCTCCATATCTAAAAGGGTGCAACACTGATTGGTGTGTTTGTTCAGTTTGAAGAGACACAAATGTTGAAAGAAGCTTAAACGTTGAGAAGTATTTAAGAAATGGCCTGAGTAAGAAGGAATATGTCTTTGCAATTCGAATTGCATGACGAGAATCAAAGACTAGTGGGTTTTACAAAATTTAGTGGGAGAGAAATTGTGAGAATCATATCAGGGTGGCAGGGCGGTGCTAGGGCAGGCCACAGGTCTGCAAGGGGTGAAATCCTCCTTCCAGTTGTAGCTGGAGAACAAGGTCGTAGCATCAGGTTGTCTATTGTAGAAGGAATAATACAATACGGAAGTTGTAGCATTCTAGACTGTAGTTGCAGGAAAAATATAGGGTGTGTTTTGCATGCTTTCTATTGCAGCAGATAAACAATTTTGTAAATTATTCTTATTAATGAGTTTGTGTTGGTGGTTTTNCCCCCCCCCCCCCCCCCCCCTCTTAGTATTGTGGGATAAACCAACAATTGGTATCAAAGCCAGTTCCTTCACAACAGTTTAACCACTAGAAGGAAGATCCCATCCAAAAATCACAATGGATCAACAAGAAGGTCTAGCCACTGACAAACCTCCACTATTTACCGAAGAAAATTATACTTACTTGAGTGTAAGGATGAGGTGTCATCTGATGTCCCTGGGATGGAAGCTTTTGGAAGCAACCCAACAATATCATAAAATAGGATTCCGCTAAAATGATTCTCCAGTATAAATCCATCTTAACTATGGATATACTAAGCGCTGAGAGAGATCAAGTTATCTTAAGGTGAAAACCCTTTTTAATTTATAAACATGTCTAATAATTAATCTACAAAAATGGATATGGGAAATAGCCAACTTGCTTATGTAATTTCAAAATAGGGTAAATATTAGGAGAAGTTAGTTCCGCTAAAATAGGAAAGATGTGTCCCACACATATTTACTACCTCTTGGATGAGAAAAAAATTGAAATTTCAGATGTAGTGAGCTTCCATCCAGAAATAAGATTAAGATCTAAGGACTCAATTTATATCCACAAGGAAGTAGAGATGAAGAGGGATCCCACAAAACAATAAAAGTTAAGCATTTTTATTTTGATTAACAATTTCTCTTTCAAGTCATATTTGGATGTTTTTAACTATATTTCATTACAATTATATGTATATCTATTATTCATAGAACTAGGGAGTATACTATAATCTAACATGATGAGCATATACTATAGATTTCTTTTATTCGTGAATAGTAAAGCTCATGTAGTACATGTTATGATTGAGGTAGTAGTATCTAATGTTTCATAACATTCCATGATACATGGATAGAGGTTGTGTTGAAACATCGGTTAAAATGTTTGCATGACTCTGTGAACTATTTCAATTACATTGAAATATTCATATAGTTGAATTCCTTGATCATGCAATGTTGCTAACCATTTGAATGAATTTGGTTTGTAGGGAAATGTTATGACCAAAAAACAAAAAGGGAAAATATGAAGTCACTCTAGTTACAAGCCCTATATTAGAGGGAAAGCTTAACGTGGAAGCTTCTAGGAGAAGATCAAAATAGAGCCCCTCATGTTATTCTAGAAGAATCAAGAAGACACTAGTGATTAAAATTTCAATATTTGTAGTTGTCATTGATGCACCAAAAGAGAAGAGGATAATGACGGGGGATCTATATTATTAATACCCCTATTCAAAATTTTAGAGAGAGAAGCTCAAAGAGTCCTCATATTCTCTACCTCTTGAAGAACTAGTAGAACCAATTGAAATATCACTTGACGAACCTCCTCCTAAGAGAAGATCGGCATGGTGTCGAGACATTGTATAGGATGCAGAAAAGAATGGACCACCATTAGGCTCATTCACAGAGGAAAAGAGATGTGAAAGATACTCAGGGTATGTGACACTCATGAGTCACATTAGTTATTCAAAATATTGCACCTGTAAAGAAGCTTCTAAGCAGCAAGTATGAGAAATTCCATAGTAATATATTATGAAGAATGACATTTGGGAAGTTGTAGGCTAAAACTAAGGGGTTTGTGTTAGAATGTATAGGATCATGAGTCATTCTCTAATACAAACTTGTGCATCCAGGAATAGGTCCTCCCATATAGAGGAAAGTACTTGGATAGCTTCTTTGGTTGGAGTGAGGAATGACTAAGCCTTATGTATAAAGGTTATTCCTCCTATATAGAGATGGATGATTTAATTGATCAAAGAGACGATGTTGCAAAGTATTGTTGGAAAAGTTCACGGATTTGTGTGACAAGTCAATATTCTTATGTGGACCTTCCGTATAAAGGCATCCATGGGGTGGAACTCCTGTATAGAGGTAATTCTTTGCATGTTGAAGCATATAATGTTTTGTGATGTATTGCTAACCATGATCACCGATTTATATTAAGTATCCTTTATATATCGCCCACCTCCAAAGTGAATTAATTTAAGATATGACCATTTGGTCTAGGGTAATATATTATTACCAAACTATCCAATAAACCTTCTTAGTGTAATTAGTTGTGATAGATAATTAAATTTAGCACATATTGACCATGCAATAAAAATATAAGAGATAAATATAAATGCATAGAGAACAAGAGAATTCAAAATTGCACATGAAGATAATTCAGTTGATTAAAGTGAACTCAAATTGATAAATATTCAATTAAATAACAAAGTATGCCTCAATCAATGCTTCAAGTAAACCATTAGTTAAAATAGTAATCAATCAAATCGGTTAAATATTGGGAACTCAATGATCACTTCATTAAAATAAATAAGGATGATTTCCGTTAAGAATAGTGAACTACAGTGTTTATTTAAGATGAATTAGTTAAATAAAGTGATTTTCATGATGACACTTTAGTTAAACTAAAAGACGACATTTAAGATAAAATAGGAAACTCAATTTTTGACACTGAAGTTGCTCATATTTCATCATGACACTTAAGTTATTTTGTTAACTAAGTGATCCTACATCAATTAAGAGGCGAGTTCACTCCGAATTTAGTCACGCATGATTTAATGTCAAATAAGAAAGGAATTTCACATTGATTGAGCATGATGAAGAGACCAAGGTGCACGTCAAGTATCCAAACAAGGAAATTTGTAATAATTTGCACGGGAGGCTCAATTCCCCAGGAAGTGATTCACTATTCCTTGCAAATCAGTATTTTGACATGTTATTTATTGTAATGAACTCATTGGAAAGTTTATTCGGTTGATATCTCTTCTCTATTTCTCTATATCTATAGTGAGGGTGTTTTATGATCTTTTAT
The DNA here is from genome assembly GCA_001517045.1 of Pseudotsuga menziesii. Classification (NCBI taxonomy): domain Eukaryota; kingdom Viridiplantae; phylum Streptophyta; class Pinopsida; order Pinales; family Pinaceae; genus Pseudotsuga; species Pseudotsuga menziesii. The sequence goes on along the minus strand of LPNX010987071.1, from coordinate 29,061 downwards.
CTTATGAAACAAATTTGTTATTGTAAAATACATTCTTTGTTATCTATCATAATTATACTAAGAATATTTGTTGGTTTTTTCATACTCATCATTTTGCGGGTTTTACCAGGGTATATATTGTGTTATAGTTTAATGTTTTATGTGATTTAATGTTCTATTGATTCAAGTTTTAGTATTTCCACAATAAAACAATTAAAGATCAAAAGATCAACAAAGTTGCACAAAATTAAATAGTTTGTAGTACATGGGAAGGATTCTCATGTATACAAACTAAATGAATCCTTGCTTGGTCTTAATCTATCCCATAGGATTGGTATTCAGTTTGACAACTATCTTCAAATATTGAGATTCTCAGAGAGAGAAGTTGTTCCAAACCAACCTCTGATATTGGTTCTCTATGTTTATGTTTCATTCCTTAATGGAGAGGAACAACAACTAGTTTTGTGCAAAGGAAAGCTCACTTCTGATTTCGAGGACTTGATTATTATGCACTAATTTATTGATCTTGAAATTTGGAAAAGGAAAGATGAGAATTTCCTTTTGCAAAGAAATCACACAATTGATGTGTTGCAAATGTTTGCATGATGGATTGCAAATCAATGACCACACTGTTGGTTTTTAGTTTTAGGAAACTACATGAGTGAAATTCTGGATCAAATCCAATGGAAGTATACTGAGAATATTCATCTCATGGGTACCTTAATGTACTTAGTATATAGTAGATATGCTATATGTTATATTGTGAGTCAGATCATGTTTGATCTTAGACAAAGACATCAAACTGATAATAAGCTCATGTGCTTAGGTACCTTCAAGGTTCATTTTGTTATGGACTCAGATATGCTTCAAGTGGTGAGGTAAAGTTAATTGGTTATGCCAAATCCAATTAGGATGGTAATAGTGTGGCTAGTACTATAGATGAAAAAGTGTATTGCAGCTAGTGCTACAGAAGCAAAGTGCACTACAACTAGTGCTACAAATCAAAGTATACATTAAAAATAGTATTAATTCATAGGGTCTTCACTTAGTGAGACCACGTCATAGTGACTTCATTCATGGGATATTACAGAATACCCCTAATTTCACTAGATATTGAAAATTACTTACAAAAATTGTTTTGTTGAGACCCTCTCCCAATACCTATTTCCAATTTAAAAACCCTTATTTTTACAATATATTCCTTAATTTGACTAGAAACCCCTTTTTATATCCCCCCAATACATATAAACCCCCCATAGCCTATTCTTTTCTCCCCAATACCTACAATATATTGACCTTGTTTTCCACAATTAAAACCCCACCTTTATGAATGAACTTGATAAGATATTACTAAACTATTCTTGTCGAGAAGTTGTGTGGCTTAGGAAACTACTAGCTAGGTTGTTCAGGGAGAAGCTTGAGACTATATTGATTCACTATATTCAAGAGAGGTGTATTAATCTCTTAGAAAAAATTTCGAGATGAAGTGTCACTTCATCAAAGACATGGTCCAAATAAGTTCCTTATTACATTAGTACTTATGAGACAATAGCAGATAGCCTCTTCCCATGACAAAGTATAAAAAATTTCAAGAAAAGATTTGTATGGAAAATAATACCACCCTTGCTAAGAGAGACTATTAAAAGTTACAACATCATGATTCATTCTCCAAGTCAAAACTTGTACACTAGAATTAGGCCTTGTATGTTCACTAGTACAAAATGAGGAATTAGCTACTAAGTGACTAAAAATTCTAGTCACCACAACTTTTTCAAGTGATTTAGTAATAAATATGAGCAATTCTGATTGACCCAACTATAAACAACTAAAATTAATGACTAATTTAGTCACCATCTAACAAATATGACTAGATAATAAGTGACAGAGTTAAAAAGGACTAAGATAAACGACTAATTTATTCACGACATAAAAATGACTAGCGAGAAGAATATGAATTAGTCATTTATGTTAGTCATATTTAATTGTGTCATGGAGAATTGCAATTTTGACAATGAAGTGTAAATTTTGTAAATTGTCTACCTTCTATTAGTAATATTGGTGCCATGGACCTCGAGCTTCAAAGATCAAGCAAAGAAATTGCATGAATTTTCTCTTGACCATATTTATCCCTACTGCACCATTGAATCAAACCTAGTTAAGTGCGTGCCAAAGGAAAATTAGGTTCCTTATACATCAATTATGAATTAGGTACTAGAACTAGTACCATATCGATACCTAGAAGCATAATAACTAATTATTGGTCGTATGTGTCCTCCACGACCCTTTTCCAATAATCACATCTTTTGGGTCGACGATAGTTCTTATGCCAAAGGTAATTATGAAAAACTGATGAAAATGTCAGTAATCATAATGATGATGATAATGAAGATGATCATGATGATGCCATGAATGATGATTATGATGATAACGACAATGATGATGAAAAAAACAACGATGGTTATGATGGTAACGATGACATTGTTTATCATGTGATCATATGATGGGAGTGAGTGATCACAATTGCAAGATACAAGTTTCCTCTTGTAGTGAGGATTCTAGATCTCAATTGCAGAGTATAAGTCTTTCTAGGGAGGAGTTACTTCTTTTTTGTCTATTGGATCCAAGAAGGATCTAGGTTTTTTCTATCTAGTTTGTAGAGAGGATTTGAATCATTTTCATGTGTGTTTTGGTCTATATCCAAAGGTTTTATATGAAGGATTATTGTAGTGTTGTTGTAATCAAATCCAGCAACAAGAAGAAGACAAACATTTGTTGGGGCTTCCAGGGTAAATCCATGTGTCTATTTTTTGTGGTTGCATTTTGTTGTTCTGTTGTGCATTTATGGTTTCTTCTGTAGTTGCATTCTCAGATATTAATGTTCAGTAGTTAGCTGAAGAACACATTAACAGTTATTTCTAACCAAGAACTGTATAAGGGTTGAAAAGTTAATATTGAGCATAATTTGAACTCAGGTTTTTATATGGAGAGTTTAACAAGCTTGTGTTGGTTTGATAAGTGATGGATCTATCAATTATGCCAAAGAGGCGCATTGTACAACCCAGTAGGGGGATACGTGTAACTCCTTCCGTGCTCATCCTAGATTTGACACGCGTCCTTTAAAAAAAAAATATTATAAAATAATAACACATCGGCTCAAATTAGAGTTAAAACATTTACAACCGCATATATAAAAAAACACTAATTAGATAAATTGGAGATGTGTAACTCCTTCCATTCTCATACTAGACTTGAAACATGTCCTTTTAAAAAAATGTAAAATATTATAAAATAAGAACATGTCGGCTCATCGTGCTGAAGATGGGAATTCTATAGCCCAATAGGGGGAGATGTGTAACTACTTCTATGCTCATCCTAGAGTTGACACACGTCTTTTTCAAAAAAATAATAATATATTATGAAATAATAACATGTCGTCTCAAATTAGAGTTAAAATAGTTACTACAACATATATAAAAAACACTAATTAGATAAATTGGATATGTGTAACT
>LPNX010987071.1:0-25521 GCA_001517045.1 Pseudotsuga menziesii | reverse complement strand
TATAAACACAAATTAAGCACATTAAAAGGTTTTCACAACATTTTTACTTTAAAAACAAGTTTGCATCTCAAGAGATTTGGTCATTCTAGACGCTTGTTAGATCCCTTTTAAAATGGATCTATGCTAATTATAATACATATCTTAAATATTTAATTACAGAACAAATTATATAAACTTGTTATATACATATAATAAATATATAATTAATGAAAAAATTATATATATAATGAATGAAACAAGTTATATTTATGTTATTAAATTTTTATTTCACTTTCTCAATGTCTATATTTGACCTATTATTTTTTTTCCTTTTGTTTTAAATATTTGAAAACTAAATAGCGCACTTCTATGTATTATATTTCTTACACTGATGCTTCAGAACTTTCATTCATATGACCCTCCTTTGTCCCTTCAGAAAGCCATTCCACCACGCCTCCATTTTGGAAGCCAATATTTACACTTACAACTCATTTTGATTAACCAGATTCACACTCAGAATACAATTTTTCAGAGGTTTTGATCAAGCAGTGGGGGAACCATGTCAAAAAATAGCAAGGGAGGCCCTGGTAGAGCTCTAGTCAAACACAACAATCACCTCATAACTAAAGCGAAGAAGCAGGGATATGGCAGAACCAAGCACGTCTTGGAATCACTCATAGATGCCAAGGATGTTGAAGTCGTCATTGAGGAAGCAGAGGCGGCTGAATTCCTATTCTCCACTCAAAATCCAGCGCCCAACCTCCTTATCAATCTGTGAGTACTGTTACATACACTTAATATATACCCCAAGGGTTTATTTGAGACCCTTGGGTTCATGTAATATCAATCAATCTATGAGTACTGTTGTATACACATTTAATATATAACTCAAGGGTTTATTTGTTACAAAGGTATGTAAATATTAATCAATATGTGAGTACTATTGCATACACATTTAATATACCATAAGTGTTTATTTGTTACAAATTATGTGATATTTGTCAACCTATGATTGCAGTTTTGTACACATTTGATATACCCCAAAGGTTGATTTGTGACCAATGCTGTAATATTAAATACACATTCATTGAGTCCTAACTAGAATGGGAATGTGAAAAATTAGGGTAGTTGTTGAAATTTGAGGTGAAATTCCTATCGAGGGAATTAGTATTTGATCTTAGTTCAAATGCACAGACACACACGCACAAAATTTTGACGGTAAACTACCATAGATTTTGTGACATTCCTTAGAGAAGTTACAGTATGTCATATGAATTCATAGCTAGATCCATATATAGAAGCACAATTCCATATAGGTTAAAGGAAAAGTAGATATCAAAGTAAGAAATGTATGGTGATATGCATTCCAGAATACTGCTATATTTCTAAGATCTAAGAGGCAATAAGATTGCTATAAATTTTATTATGGATGAGATGGAAATAAGGTTAATTGTACTAGGCTTGTGTTGGATTTCACTTTTAGGACTTCTTTTTTTCCATGAAAAAATCATTATATTGTTATTTCAAGAATGAAATCAAAATATACATCATTGAGCCTCACAACTCCTTCCAAAATCTGAGAATATCGTTAAACCTAACCTGCCCACTAATTACATTCTTTCATTTATCAAACTAAATTTCTTTAAAATTGTCCGCATAATTATCATTCACATCACTTATCCATGTTTACTATTCAATATTACCAGCTGGGTTTAAGATGGATCTATTTTGGTTTTAAATTTTAATTTTATGAGATGACATGTTTTTCCTTTTTGATGTGGTTTAGAGTATCCACGTAAACATTATCTACATCATGTAATAGCATCTCCCCATACTGGGGTTTAGAGCACCTCGATACTCTTGGTGCAGTTGCATACATCCGATTTTTTTAGCAACTTCACCAAACCTTATTCCATTTACAAGTTTTTACAATCTCAATAAGCGACAAATGGTTCCAAGAAGAGCAATACATTTAAGTTAATAGACTCCATAATTGATATGAATACCGTCACATGCTTGAATCCCTTTTATTAATGTACAAATTCTTACAACTAAATAACCCAGGAAAATACCCAATGTTAACAACAATACATAGCCAACTCAAATGCAGTCATTCAACTTTCTTCTCAACTTGTTCCTGAATCTATTTCCAGAGTTGTAAATGCTCCCATTCTATCGAGCTATCAAATCTCTCAAGCTAATGGTTTAGCTTCATAATCAAAATACTTGTAATAATCTAATCGCTTCCCACACTTGATTGCTCCTACGATTTGAGCAAAATTTTATCTAACATATTAACCCTTTTCCACTCAAATAAAGTAGCAAGGAAAACTCCTACGAAAATATGATTAGTGTGAAACATGAGAATCCATCCATTGTGAATAATAGTACTAATAACCAAACTTGCTGCTTTAATGATCCAATAATAAATAAAATAACTCATACAACATGTTAATGGAACCACAACGTTTCGAAATATGACTGTATACTCAGTAGATGGATACCAAATAAAGGAATCCAAGCTTAGTACAATGGTTTGATAAATGGCTCATTATAATTTTGTATATGAATCTGGGTGACAATTTTTTGAGTAAATTTGTTTGTATGAAATCAAATATCTTTCCAACAGAGTGCTCATTACTAATTATGCCAAGGTTGTAATTCAATGGCTAAGAAATGGCTCATTATAATTTTGTATATGAATTTGGGTGACAATTTGTTGAGTAAATTTGTTTGAATGAAATCAAATCTCTTGCCAACAATGTGTTGACTACTAATTATGTCAAGTTTGTAATGCAATGGCTTTACCACAAAATAAAATTCAACAATTCATTAGGAACAATCATCAAAACAAAAAACTTAGACATTTAACATATGCATATCTTGCACAGTGATTATGGGCATACATAGTACATACATGCAATAATGATGGTATTATTTAAGATGGACTAGCAATTGCTATCAATTCTAGATAATCAATCCAGGTTTCTCTATCATGACAATTAGATGAGAGGCCATTTTCATGTAATTAGGATCAAATTTATCTTTTATCTTTTACCTTTGTTACATGTATATAATGAATAGGATTACTGAAAAAGATAAAAGCATACAGGGATGCTCTCTTCATTAATCAAAACAGAGTACTATTTTCTTCAATCAAATGATTAAATTTGTTGACCCTCAATAATATGCAGGTTTGATTGATGGTTATAGATTACTAATACATAAAAGAGTTCTCCAAGTCTGATCTACAGTAAGTATAGAAAAAAATAGAGTGATCACCAATATTTTATGAGGCATTCCAAAATAACATGGACCTATAGCTTAAGGAATTGAAGTTGATGATCACTTTTCTAAATTGTAAAGTTGAGTGTAGGGTTTCCAAAAGGTTGACATTGAAACAAAATATTTGGACCACTATTTCATATATCAATTTTTATATTTAAGCTTGGTTGACAATCCTATTAGATTACAGATCTGGACCACTAAATAAAACATTAGAATGAGTGAAAACAACATTTTTAAAACATTTCCTTGATCATGATCAAATAAATCCAAGGGTACTATCCCTGATCAAAATGCTAGAAGAAGGAGAAAAACTGAAAGCGTTGGTGCTTTAGAATCCTTCTTCAACATAAACAAAAATTTACCTATATGTTAAGCCCTCAAATAGAAACTAGGCCAATCTTTGAGCCTAAGTTAGAAGTAGGGATGGATGGCCTTAGTGATGTCAACATATATGCTTTGTAATGTGCACAAATAAGAGGAAAGTCTAAATTTGTTGAACCTTATTTATCCTTTACAAGTGTAATCTATCATAAAACAAGTTACAAACCTCCCTAGTTAATCATACTCTTCATACAAAATCTGAGTTGTTTGTCATAATTTAACATTTTGTTTGATTTGCTTCAAAAATTTGAGTTGTTTCTTTGCTTGGATGGCTGCTTCCTCAAGAAAAAGGCATCATGTTAGACCCAGGATTAAGAAAACTTGTTAATTAGGGTTGTTTAAATACCTAAGCATGCCTAGATTTCTCCTACTTTTTCCCAAACTTGTTTAGAATTAGTCTGTCCTTGGATATAAGCCTCGTTGTTGCAAATGCACCCAGAGCGAGTCTCATAGATCTTATATATCATGCTTTATAGCATGGTATAAGAGTGAGTATGTATTTTTCTTCCTCAATCCAAATCTCTTTAAGTTTTTTAAGATTTGAAATTATATTTATCAACATCCCATTTCTTGTACAATAGCTAAGTTTTAGGGATTCTTACCCTTATCTTCAACAACACACCTCATACTTGGTAGTTTTTCTAAGGGTTTTGGAAATATAAAGAACTTGTGGTTTTGACCCTTTTATAGGGGTAGGTCTACAGGATTCCAAAGATGTAAGAAAACTTGACCAGAAAAATTCAGCATTCATTTTGTAAGTGCATTCAAAAATAATGTTGTAGACAGGGGTATTTATAGGTGTATATTCTTCCATTAATAATAAAGATAATCATATTCTAGGTGGGATGGCTTCTCCAAAAGCATGAGCAAGTGCACCAACAATCTGAGATAATGGAGTGCTCCTCTAAACTTGACATGGAGGAGGGTTTGTAAATTTGTACTCATGTCTAGCCTCATTTTAGCTAGACGTTACTAGTTAGAGGTTCTAACCCTATATCAAGGGTTAGAAGCTCTAACTAGTAACATCTCACCAAAACGAACCTAGACATGAGGACAAAGTTACAAACCCTCCTCCATGTGGATCGCTGGCCTTTCATGAATATGGAATATTGTTTTGTTGCAAGATGATTTAAGTGAATAATGGGGAGTTAAACCTCCTTTACTACCAAGATGCCATAGGTCTACACGCTGCAAAATTTAGTCACCCTGTAAATGAATTTGAAAATAATGTTGTAGACAGGGGTAATTATAGGCCTAAATTCTTCCATTAATTGTGGTGCACAAGGAACTCCTTTAGTTGATGAATATATAAATTTTACACAAGTGACCTTGGAGTTCGAGTTTTGACAAGATCTAGGTGCATATTACACCAAATTTTAGAGGGTATGTGCTATGCTAGTGTTCATATTCAGTGCTGGAAATGCACCATCTAGATTCAATGTACAGTTAAGCACATTAGTGTCATGTCCCCAACCCTCCGACCAGCAAAGAGGACACGACCATGGCATTAACCATCTGGGCTACCAGCCCCATGAACATGTGAATTCATAAAAATGATGAAACAGAATGCCGAAAACAAGATGCATTGAAGTGGAACTTACATAGATGCAATTATTTATCCTACACAACTACAATTACTTATCATGCACAGGGAAATCAACATGCATTCATACAATCATTCATTCAACATGTTCATCACATTCATTAACAGAAAATATGATTGCAGAAACAAAATAGACAAGATCACTTATCTTATAAAGAACTCGTTCCGCAACCAGCTACGTCGCTGCAACGTTCCACCCAACGATAGGCCAGCATGCTCCTTAATATCTCAGCAATGCTGCCACCCCCGAGCTGGGCATGATTCTCCAAGGAATAAGGGAACAAGCAGGCTTACACATAGCCAAGGATACACAGAACACAGCCAAGCCAACATAGTTGGGTTTATCAGGCCATCAACAAGACAGCCAAGCCAACATGGTCAGGTTTATCAGGCCATCCAAGAGTTGGGAAAGGCTAAATGCTAAGCTAGTGAGCTCATTACCGAGCTAGGAACACCTACATCAGAAATAGCCTGACTTCTAAGACACCCACACACACCCAACACAAGGAATCAGTCCCTTCTCTGCTACACAGTCCCTCAGGACCTGCATTCCCTTCCAGTGCTATTCAGGGGTTGTGGAGAAGAAATCCAGCCCTCTAGCTCTGTCTGTGTGGCTTCCAAACACACTAGGTTTATCAAGAAAACCAAGCCCCCATCCTTGCTCCCAATACAGTCCGAAGACCAACCATTGCACACATGCAATCAATTAGTTGTTATAGCCTAAACAGGGAAAATGATTTATAGTCCCAAACGTATCAGTGAATGCAGCTCACAACATGGGGAAAACAATGGTCCGTCCTGGACAACGATTCACTGGGAAAAGTTACCCAGACTACACTGGGGAAGAAATACAGTCTCCCAGCTTGTGCATGAGAAAAACTTGCACCATACCCCAAATTACAGAGGGAAAACATATGCATGAGCCACAAAGCAGTGAGGAAAACTTACACACAGTCCCTGAATGTAAAAAGGGCTCTCCACAGGCGAAATCGTGCGTGACAATGACCAAACGGCTCCCAGCTTGCTGCATGAATGACAACCATGCAGATCCCAATGCGTGAGAGAATATTTACACCCAATTCCAAAAATGGGTCAAAACAGACCCAATTCCGTGCTGTGGGAAAAATGTAAATGACAGTGGAGGTGGCCCCTTTCTCCTGGATGCATGAGACCAAGCTAGAAAGAGCCTATCTGTGGGAATAATCAGACCACCATGAGGAATGAATAGACCATGGAGCTGATGCATGAGGATGAACATCTTCTCTTATGCGCGTGGATGAACAGAAAAATGAAAGTGCGTGAATGTCTCAGCACTGTCGTGGAGAGAGTGCAATAGTGAGTCCGTGGGAGTGATGGCGGTGGTTTTATTTTGCCATTGTGAAGTCAACTGCGGGTGGAGTGTGTGTGTGGGCAAGGACTGACAGTCCTGTGACACCCACTCCCAAACAATAACAACCTGAACTACTCAGCAGCAGTTCTTAATGGGGGTGGTTGGATAAAACAAAGGAAGGTGTCACATGGATTTTTCCCCCATTGGCCAAGGTTTGACAATTTCCCCACCCTTATCCTTGTGAAAATCATGCCCCTTCTCAATTTAGTTTCCGCGAACGTAGCTGGTCGGGTTAATTTTAATTAAAGATGCATATTTACATGATGACAAACTTAATATATGGTATGCCGCATGCCCCGATATACCATTGGTGACAATTTAAATCCGAAACATAGCATAGCCAATCAATGGTGGGGCCTTGGCCTTTAGCTCCACACCATGATCATTTACAATATATATATATATATAATATACATCTAATGCAACGAGGTCAAAACCGGGGTGTTAGTTGATGGATTACCCCACCCCACCTCATTGGGGATGAAGAATGTGCCTTTCAACTCTCAGTGCATCATCAGAGGAAATTTGGGGTCTAAAATGGGCCTTATCAGAAAATGTGCCAACAATAAGTTCTTGTGAGTTGGAATTCAAGAACCAATAGAATTCAAATAAAATGAGTCAAACATAATGGTTGAATTGACATATTTGTCATAAAAAAACTACTTTTTTTGTTCGTATTTTTGACATATCTCCTTGTGGTTTTACTCAAATTTTGATCATGAGAGCTCATTGGATGTGGAATTTGATTTCACATCCAATGATTTCCCACACTACATACTTTTGACAGACACCACTACCCCAAAAACAAGAAATACCTGGAAAAACGTGATGATGATGTCATCATCATCACATTTTTCCAGGTATTTCTTGTTTTTGGGGTAGCGGTGTCCATCAAAAGTATGCAGTATGGGTACTCATTCAATGCAAAATCAAATTCTGCATCCAACGAGCTCTCTCGATCGAAATTTGAGAAAAAACACAGGGAGATATGTCGAAAATACGAACACAAAAAGTAGTTTTTTTCTTTTTTCCTCCAAAATTAATAAATATTATTTTATTATTTTTCTTACAAGGCCCATTTTAGACTAGCTTTAGTCCACTTTAGCTGAAATTTTAGGGAATTTAGATATGCATGCATTTCAAATTTTATGAACAACCCTTCTCTTCCAGTAGTTAAGCTATGGAAAACTCAATGATGGATAGTTTGACTATTAAATTCCAATCCTGATGATTCATGGATTGAAGATTTTTATGATCCTTTGAAATTTTCTATATTGCAAGTAAATTTTGATGCAAAAATAGAGTATGACATGATCTAAAATTACAAAATTCGGTAGGACGTGTTTACAAAGTGGAAGATAGACAAGGTAATGAACTTCTATTGTAAATACTATTTCTAGACCTACCTTATGCATGATTTTATTTTTATTATACATTAGAAGAACAAGAGATCTGATAAAGCTCATTCTGGCTATGAAAAATGTTTTGTTAACAAGATGAAACATAACAGACCAAATAGATGTTTGAGGTTATAAATTCAGTTAAGAGACATAACATATTGTTGAACAAACTATCTTCATTGCGTGTACTTAGTGCACAATCCAAGGTGATATTAAATAACATAGAATGTTGAGCAAGGAATTAACAATGTTGTTTCCAAGCATTGAATATTTTGTGATTGGGTAGATTCTTCAAGTTGACAATTTTAATTAGCATAAATTATATTCCACCTTCAAGAATACACCGTTTGATCACAATTTGATATGAAACAATGTCTGAGATTGATAAAGGGTGCTGCATAAATGCATGACTACCATAATCAGCTGTGGTTACTATCTTGTCCTATATTTTTCCTTTCAGTTTTTGTTGGGAATGTTTTTGCTGACTTTGATGGTTCCCATTTTTACTACTACGTGCTGATTTGAAATAGGCTAGATTGGTCTTGCAACAATGAGAATCAAATTCTAATGGTATTTTAATATAAATAACAACTAAACATGAATAATTCCCTTATATAGTTGTCTATAGGTTGCATCCAGATGTTGATAAGCTCCCATTTTCTCTTACCTACACCTATTTTACCAACTAATGAGTAAATTCCATACTAGACTCATAACCATAGGTGAATCCCATGGAAGTTACATATTGGCCTCAATAAATAGATGCCATACTTGACTACAGTTATAGTAACAATATATTAGATCCATGGAGGTGCCATGAAGGCTGGTTCATTGACCCACTGTCCCCTACTAACGTCTTTGATGAAAAATCTCTAGTGGGTGTCTTGGTGCTACTTGTTGCTATTCAAGGTAACCCCGATGTCCAATATCTTATGGTTAACTATAATGTATTATGGATGATGGTATTATTGGTTTACAACAAACTTTGTCAATATTTTTGGGGCCCTTTTGATTCTACATATATATGGTTATACATGGATTGTTGTTGGCTGTGTGAACCATTTGTACATTATCTGCAAATAATGGCCCATGTGCCTGTCCAAGGGCTTCTAAATCATATCCTTCTTACTAGTTTCCTTGGATTTTAATTCAGATTCAAAAGAATGATAGACATGTGAAAAAATGGAGAAGATATTGAATATACACACAATTTATAATTGTATTTCCTTGTTGTGACTTGTTAATAACATTAACCTAGATAACAACTTGCAAAGAATATAGGGTTAAAAACACTGGTAATTTACCCAGAAATCCATCTTGACATAAGAACCCTTCAAGAAATAGGGACTAGTAGGATTTCAGTAATGTACTAGCTGTAATAAATTCATAATAAAAAAGACAATATAGCCCATACTTGTTTCGTTTTTCCTTAAAGTGCACGCAGATGGTATTCTTCTTTGAAAATATTCAAAGCTGAGTATGTGGAAATAAAGTTTTCATCAAGAGAGCATCACTATTTCAGAATACCATAGCATAGATCAATATTATCCTACATATATTAAGCACTGACAAGGATTAAAAATCCAGGTTTAAGCATGTCGAGTCTTAAAAGGTCCGGGGTTAAATCTATGCTAGTTTAAATTATTTATATATTCAAATTTTAGATTATTATTTTTGTTTAGACATTATACATTGGGTGCCACTTTGTTTTCCATTTTAGTTTATTTTCATGACATATCTCTTTTGTTGTGGTGTGTAGAGTGCAAATCAAGTTTCAATGGTATATTACTATATACTATATATTGACACCAAAAATATATGGAACTAAACAAATTTCTGAAAACTACTTCAAATGCAATGTCTAAAAGATTTATTTGTCCTATTTGAAGAAAAAGAACATTTTTTCAAGGGGGAAGGAAATTTTAAAACAGACAAAAATATGTTTGAAATTTGAATGCCTCGACTTGGAATGGGATTTTATTTTGTTGATATTTAATTCTGCTTTAAATGGCTTACCAATTTACAAACTTGCAGTCCATTAGCCTCTCATATATCAAGACAATTGCTTGCTGTAATACTCTGTGTCAATTATGAAATATAAGTCATTGATGCACCTAATATAATGTTTTCCATTTGTCTGTTTTGCTCATTTTTTCTTGCTAAGTATTTTTGAGGCTAGATAGCATAAGAAATTGTCAATATTCCTACACATATATTATATGTCATTTTGCAAATAAATGTTTCAATAGGACATCTTATGAACCTTTTTAGACTCGTTGTGGTGCATCATGGCCACTATCCTTGTTTTGCAACATATAGGATCTAAGTGGTTTATTATATCAACCAATTCCCCCATTCAATTTTGATTAGTGTTCTCTTGTCTTGAAAGGAAAAAATGTAAAATTCTATGGTTCTTGATGGTGAAAACTAGCATTTGATCAATTTATAACTTTTCAGTAAACATATGAAAAGGAATTGGGTAATTGTTTCTATGGAAGAATTAAGAGAAAAATTTTTAGGTCTTACATACACTATTGAAAAGCTAACAATATATATAGTTTCTTTTAATGTTTACAAACAACAATGCTATCAGCACTTTCATCACTAGAATAAGAAGGAAGTGGGAAAATAGATGTAGCCAAAACTAAGGAATTGCTTGCTAAATCTCATGATGAGATGAGTATTTGTGCTACAATTGCAGACTTGCTTTAGAAAAACAATGCACAAATGTAAGATTCTCAAACACATATTTATGCATTGGATGATTTTGCAAGTCAATTCAATTGGATGCTGTTAAATTTATCATTTTGGATATGTACTATTTGTAGAATATATTCAATGTTTCCAAAATATCTTCTTTTGATGTAGAATGGTCAAGCAAGCCAAGCTGAAGGAGAAAGAGGCAATTAAGGAGAAAGAAAAAAAAGAATGGAAGAGTGAGATGGAACAAAAATGATTGGAGTGGGAGCTGAAAAGGGAGAAGGTTCAACAAGTTAGTTGGAATGTTATGGAAGAATGTAAGTTTTAAAATCCATGGTTTCGAGTTTTTACTAAAAATTTTTATTACCTTTGTAGGAAAAGGAACAAGCTCGTGCTGAGAAGTAATCCATAATTCAAGTAAGATTCCAAGGCTACATCACTTTCTTTGATTGCTCATTGAAACATCTCTATGGGTACTGATGATCTATGTGGTCTCAACCTACTCTGCTTTAGAACAACGCTCTTTTTAGTTGTCATTAAAAAGTACTAATCCGATTACCTTATGGATGGTGGGTAACATGAACCATTTAAATCATATTTCCTTTAAATCATATTTCCTTTATACATTGCATGTATTATTTGTTCATCATTTTTTTACTGTAATGTTGGAACTGACATTATGTAAATTTTTATGTGTAGTGAGCTGATGGACAATTTCTCATCCTTCATCCCTTGAATATGAAATGTCTTCTTCACCATTATGGGAACCATAACTTGCTGCCATCTAGGTGGTGATCTTTATCCATTTCTTCATGATAAATGCTTTTCTTTAGATATTTTATGCACCTCCCAATTTTGTTGTAGTCGACTGTTATATTTCTCTGGACGCTTTCATTTTTTAATTCAATGGTGCATTTTTTTGTTGCACTCCCACATTCAGCAATGCCCTCATTGATAATGCACTACTTGTTGGATATTGTTGATCTTCTCTTGTTTGTTGTGTCATTGAGTGTCATTTTTTTGTTTTATTTTTATAAATAACTTAATGGTTTGCTATTTTTCTAGCTTGATTGAATTGTTAATGTCACAACTACATTTTTTCTAGCTCCTTTTCCAAATCTTTCATGTTTTTTGGTGCACAAGTGAAATCTTTTGAAATTAAACCTTGATAATTGATTCCTCTTGTATATTGGTGACATAAACATAAGAATATCTCTGATTGCAAAGGGCTTGTAATGAGGTCCTAGTGTCTTAATAATGTGACATTGTGGTATAGTTGTTGTTAACGATGCCTAAATGACATCACAAAGTGGTCTACACATCCTAATGATATAGAAGTCATTTGCTTGATGGAATCATTAATTTGACAATTGACCTTTTCTAGCTCCCTTTCTTAATAGTTTACCTTCTTTGGTTCACAATTTAAATATTCTATAGAAAAAACCTTGACAATTTATCTTCTTGTAGAATGCTGACATCAGTAAAAGGACATCTGATTGTAAAGGGCTTGTAAATATAATTGGTACAAACTTCTTGATGATGATATAGGTTGGTGTAAAAAAGCTAAATACATTGGCATACCATATCGGCATGCAAATCCTAAGTACTTGTAGTGTTTTAATAATGCCACATTGTGTTATAGTTGTTCCTATTGATGCCCTAATGACATCACAAAGTGGTGTGTATATCCTAACGATATCATAGTCATTTGCTGCAATTGATTTGGAAAGTGGTATGGGGCCTATGTATCCTAATTATGTCTCATTTTTGTATTAACAGCCTAGTGGCACTGGATAATGGTATATGTGTCCTAATGGCATTCCATATTGATATAGGAATCCTAACCAATGTTTTGAAACTTTGAATCGGGAGTTTAACTGGTCCAAGGTCAACTCAGACCGGAAATGGAACTGGAAATGAACTGGAGTGGTTTGTTTTCAAGGACTTCCGCTATTCAAAACTACATAAAATTTTACAATTTTAATGGAAAAAAATATTTAACATTCCAGCTATGATTCCAAACCATTAGAGACATCGCAAAATTTGACTCATGTAAGGGTGAACATATCAAAATGGCACCAAGTGTGATACATATCTAAGTCAAAATTGAAAATACATAATCATCAAAATCATTTCCTATATTGGAATCATGCTTATCACTAGCATCTTGTTCCCCCCTCCTCTAGGCTCTAGCACCTTTCCTATACCTCAATTCTCAAAGTTTATCCTCCAAGGACATTGGTCAACACGCTAAATTTTTTATCTAAGCATTAAAAACAGGGAGAAAAAACTTCCCATGCTTAATAAGTGAATTTTCTTGACTGAAGGGTACATTTTTATTAAGATCTTTTCAAAGGAGTTAAAATAAATTCAACAATAAGGAATCAAAACCACCAAGATCAAGGTACATAGAGAGTTGATGTGTTTGATTAAATTCCAATCCCTTACCCTAATAGATCATAGAATCCAGTGGAAATGTTGCAATCCTAAGATCCTAAAAGCTCTAAGTTTAAATTCTGAATGGGATCTAAAATTCTACATTTTGGATATGAAGTACAATGAGGTTGGAACTGTAAATTTGAGCACATAGATCTGTAGACAAATACACAACCTACAAAGTGGATCTCACAATTTATTCAGCAATTGAAGAATGAAACAGTGCAAAAAAGGCTTGCAGCTATGAATTCTTTCATTAATCAAAAAGTAATCCGGTGATAATTACAATGAAGTAAAATGACTTTAATACCCACATGAAATTTGAATCCACATGAGGAAATTCGAATTGATAGACTCTACTTGAATGTAGGTAACTAAGACCTTGTCTAAATCACTATCGGAGGACTCAGTAGTTAACTGACCTTGTCTAAACAATAACCAGAGCTCATCAGAGCTCTAAAACACAACTCAAGTGTTACATTCAGTGTTGACTAAGGTTAACTGACTCTGGTAGGTGAGAAATGTGCCCCGCATGTGTGCAGTCAAGTAAACCTAGCGCTAACTGAATGTAGAGGAATAGCACTGAATGTAACTAACCTAACATAGCTTGACTAGTCATTAACTGAAGTGAATTGACCTTGGTTGGTTTCGGCACTCCCAGTGGCTTCCTAAATTTTAGGGATTAGTCTACAAGGCTCCTAAACTGATGCAATCAAGTGAAATTAGTGGCAGTGAGCCTTAACTAGTGTTCCGCACACTTTAGTAACTGAAACATGTACCCCAATTAGGTCAAGTGGACCCAATGGTGTTAATGACTATAAATAGACTGGATGGACTCTTGATTTAGACATAAATCCCAATTTAGACATATGACCAAATTTGGACAAGGGAGGATTAATAATCCTAACACCCCCCCTGAATTCTAACTTGGAAAAACTGTGGGCCCTGGTAACTAAGACCATAGGTCACCCATTACATCAAGTAAACTAAAGTGACTGCTTAATACAAGGAGATGGGGAAAAAACCACATGGGAAAAAAACCCTCCCTCTAGCTAAGCAGGTAGAATTAGGTCTCAAGTTTGAAAAACTTGAAAATATGGTGCTGCAATATTCATCTCTGTGAGGTAGTGAAGCAACATGCATGGTGTGATGTGCAGAGGTATTCTGGGGCCTGGCATGTAGACTTATCCTTCTTCTCCAAAAATGATGATGGGAGGAAGGAGGAATGTAACCTTTTTCTCTTGCTGAATGAAGAGGTGTATGATCATATCCATTATTCTCAATGTAGTAAGACTAAGCCCTTTCGATATTGCATCTTACCGGAAGTCTATTGCATCTCCCTGAAGGAGGTAAAATAGCATGACATAGCACAACAGTCTTTCCTTTCTGAGTGTCAGGTGAGTTCCCAGGCATCTTCCTAGCTTCCCGTTTGGAAGTAGGGACTGAATCTAGATCTGATTCAACCTGAATCTCAAGGTCATAAACTGATATAGATGGATCTACAATACTAGTAGAAGCTGTAAAAGAAGTAGATGCAATGATTTTACCTTCCGTTGTAGGTGGCTGCTGAGAATGCACTGGTTCTGAAGGAGGCATGAAATGTGAGAACTCATATGCTTTTGAAACATGATTTGCAGTACCCTTTTCTATGATGCTCCCAGTAGAGATATCTGTGATATCCACTGAGTCAGGACCAAAGATCACTCACTTTGGAGATCCAGTATGGGTCATCTGATAGACAGCTAATAAGTTTGAAGCTAGGGAGGGAACAAATAGCACATCTTTGAACCTTCCATGTTCAAGTTGGATAGAGCCCTTCCCCTTTGTTTTGACTTTACTGTTATTACCCATCTGAATACTAGGACCATCAAAGGAGTGAAAAGAAGAGAATTATTCTCTGGACGTAGCCATATGTTTGGAAGCTACATAATCAATGAGGAAGACAGGTGCTGATGTGCAGCAAGCCTTCAATGCATGTCCTTTCCTTTGGTATTCTTATTCTTCTTCTTTAGAGTCTTCCTTCCTTGCGCTAGCAGGTACAAAAATGTTTTGCTTTTTCAAAAGAAGACACATTTCATCAAGTTGTCTTCTCATACAAAAGCTTTCTGAATGGAAGCCCCTTCCATAGTAAGAGCAGAGGACCTTGCCTTTGCGATTATTCTTGCTTCTCTTCGAACCTGAAGGTTATTTTGACTGTTGTTTCTTAACAGGGGACTCATCTCTTTGCTTCCCTTTGTCATTCGTTACCTTATCTTGTCTTGCAACTAGAGCTAGATCTTTGGGAGATCAAATGATCCCCATTTGGATCAATTTATCATTCTCAAAAATACAAGATTGGATGAAAGCATTAAGAGTGGGAATCTTCCAATTTGGAGTAGTGAGGCTTACTATTTGGAAGGTGGATACAAAGACTGAGTAGTCTAAATTGAGCTTTGTGAGAATAGCAAGGATGAGCTGATCTTCATCCTTATCCACTTTTCATTGCTTCAACAGATATATCATGTTCTTGAACTTTGTGAAGAATGCATTCAGAGATTCGAAATTGGATGGATTGAGAGTAATTAGATCATTTTCTAGTTGATGGATCCTCATCTCATCATGCTTATCAAATAGGTAGGCAATATTGTCCCAAAACAACTTGGGAGTCTTCAATTCTAGAATGTGGAACCAAATATCTTTAGAGACTGAGAAGAGCAAGTGTCCATGGGCTTCATCAAGCCTGTTCATGTACTTAGCTTTGTCTTTATCTGAATCTGGCTCTTCCTCTGCTTCTTCTATGAGTCTGAAGAGCCCTTTGGTGCAGAGCATTACCACCATGTCTGCCTTCCACTGGTGATAGTTGAAGGGAGTGATAATCTCTATTTGATGAGCCATTTCGAATGTAGTAGGAAGAACTGAGCTGCTGTAGCGAATGTAGTGAGAAGAAAGGGTTTCTTGTAGCAAATGTTGTAAGAGAAGCTGATAAACTGTCACACAATCAAACATACAACATAATGTCGACAATCTACACTTTTGGAATTTCCTTCACACCCAGCATAGTTGATCAAGCAAGCTTGATCAACAATTTCCTAACTTGGGATATTAAGTGGTAAATTCTCCACTTCTGGTGCAGTACTAGCAGGAGCAATTTTCCAAAAAAATGATCTGGCTGGAGATATGAGGAGGAGAGGACTCTTTCCCACTAAGGCTCTGATACCATGTAAATTTGAGCACATAGATCTATAGATAAATACACAACTCACAAAGTGGATCTCACAATTTACTTAGCAATTGAAGAATGAAACAATGCAAAAAAGGCTTGTAGCTGTGAATGCTTTCATTAATCAAAAAGTAATTATATGATAATTACAATGAAGTAAAATGGATTTAATAGCCACATGAAATTCGAACCCACATGAGGAAATTCAAATTGATAGACTCTACTTGATTGTAGGTAACTAAGACCTTGTTTACATAACTATCGAAGGACTTAGTAGTTAACTGACCTTGTCTAAACCATAACCAGAGTTCATCGGAGATGTAAAACACATCTCAAGTGTTACATTCAGTGTTGACTAAGGTTAATTGATTGTGGTAGGTGAGAAATGTGCGCCACATGTGTGCAATCAAGTAAACCTAGTGCTAACTGAATGTAGAGGAGTAGAACTGAATGTAACTGACTCCTAACTTAGCTTGGCTAGTCATTAACTGAAGTGAACTGACCTTGGTTGGTTTTGGCAATCCTAGTGGCTTCCTAAATTGTAGGTATTGGTCTAGGAGGCTCCTAAACTAATGCAATCAAGTGCAATCAGTGGCAGTGAGCCTCAATTAGTGTTCCCCACACTTTAGTAATTGAAACATGTGCCCCAATTATGTCAAGTGGACCCAATGGTGTTAATGACTATAAATATACTGGATGGACTCCTGATTTAGACATGACTCCCAATTTAGACATATGAACAAATTTGGACAAGGAAGGATTAATAATCCTAACAGGAACCACTCTCAAACATCCCGAAACAATAATTGTTGATGTTAAAAGTTTAAGTAAAAGTGACATTCTCCTTATCTTTCATTTTGTGAAATTATGCTTCTCTTTCATTTTCTATCCTTTTACTTGATTAAATTAAAATTACCATTCACTATTAGTGACTTCAATGTCACTAGTATAAAACTTGTCAATTTAAAAAAAAACAGTGTTTAGCCTCCATGTATGTAACGTGAGCATTATTGGATTAACTTAGCTGAGTTAATGTAGAACTCGCCGGTTTGGTGCTGAATCGGTTGAGTCAAGGTCTAATTCAGTTAGTTTGGCACCAAACTAGCCTCAAGGCTAAGTTTTGTATCGCTTTGAAATTGGTGAGGGTTAAACTGGACAGCTAGGCCGGTTCCAAGTTGACTGGTTTTCAAAACAAAAATCCCAATGATGTTTAATGTTTATATAGGTATCCTATGACATCATATTTTATAATGGTTGTCTTAGTCACATCTTGTATTATTACAATGATTTTTATGGAATCATATATTGTAATGGGAATCTGAATGTTATACTGTATTGGTATGCATGTCTTCATATCATACCATATTTCTATTTATGTCCTAATGCTTTACTTGATATGGCCATTGATTTAAATGTTCCAATGATCTCATTGTAATTATGTCATAGAGTTATAGACATCTTAATAACGATTCAGATTGGTAAATCATGTCACAGAGGGATAGACATCCACATAATGATTCAGACTGGTAAAGACATCTTTCTGTAGAATTTTTTTCTATACTAAAATAAGTTATAGCTTGGAAGCAGAGTTTGGGAAAAACATTCATGTTACATATTTGAATTTTGATCATTGAGAGGATAATCTTCAAAAAGAATTTTCTTGAGGAAGATGTCTCATGTGAAAACATAATTTTTTAGTTATTGTTATGTCTCGTGTGAAAACATAATTTTTTTGTTATTGTCATCATGCTTAGTTTTGACCCTTAAGGATAGACAAATGAGAATGAAATCAATTGGGTATGTCTCATCTTTTCAGTTTCTTTCCTATTTTTTATTATTTTATGACAAAGGTTTTAAATTCCACATCTCATATATGTTTGAATTCTTTATAGCTAAATCAATTGCAGAAAGTTATAAGCTAAATTATTTGGAGACATGTTAATAGTTCTTCCTCCATGTGCTCCACAAATTTGGGTTTGGTCTTATATGGTTGATGTTGTATTTCTTGATTTTTAGGATCAAATTAATCTGATGGTTGCAAATTTTAGGAGCCCCATTTAATATTGTTACAACCATGTAAAACCTTTGAAACTCCCACATAACTCATGAGCATGTGCAACAACCTCATGAATACACACTAACTTTATTTAATTCTATAACCAAGTAGCACAATGTTGCATTTCCTAAAAACAATGAAATTTATAAATTATGCACAATGAATGGTCCCTAAGTTTGATATAGGTAGGTCTATAAATTGGGTGAATGCCATGCATTGTATACTTCCCAACAACTGATTTCCCTTGTCACACATATATTCTAGAAAATATGATGATCATATTTTAGATGAATTACATTATTATGACAAGCTGCATCCTAAATCCTGGAATGAACAATATATATACCTGTTCTTAGAGTGATAAGAATAATATTTTTGTATTTCAATGTTTACAGCTAAGTTGAAATTATAAATGGAAGGGATGTTGTATGCATTTGCATATAGGATGAAGAAAATTTGTTCAACAATGATGTGCGATTTCTTACTAGAACGTTTGAGTATTTTTTAGTTATAAATATTTACATTACATTGCTTAAAGAGTTTATATGAAATTTGTTTTATGATGCAACTGGTTTATGATCATTAGTGATTTGTGTGTAGAATTGGTGGAAAAAGTTTATAGTTGGAGACACTTACTTAGTCTGAATTCATCATAAAACACTATCTCTATTTGAGTCATTTCCCTTTGACTACAACATTTCAGGTAATGTGTTGTATGTGTTTTAGAAATTTGGTATGCGTGGAATACCAGTAATTTATAGTATTATTTTCATTCATTATACCTTAAAGCCATGATTACACTAACCCTATCTCAATTGAGTCTCATTGTCTACTTTAATCCATGCAGTTGTGTCAGATTGATCTAAGTCACATTTTACCTCCTAAATCATTTTTTGCATTTACTGATGAGATCGAGAAACACAAAGATGAACATTGGCATCGTCGAAAGTAGGTAGCATTGAAATACACTTGGTTGAATAAACACATGATATTTACATAATAGTGATCATTAGAAATGGTTGTAAGGGATTTATTTATTTTAAAGACTCCACGTAATATCTACAGCTACATGCCTAGCTTCATACAATTTTCTAAGATATTAGAGTCTTTTACTCCCTACTATTTTAATAAATGTGAGTAGTTCCTTATTCTAATTGTATTCCACATTCTTTTTTGATTACAAGATCGTGAAATTTTAATTGTGTCAATATAGCAGAATGAAGAGAAAAATTGTGGAAGATCAAACATTATTCCTCTCTACTTGATAAAGGTTCATTAGTCCTCATAAGAGCATTTTAACTTTTACCAATCAAAATTACCTTTGGGGCTATGTAACTCCCAACAAACTAAGCATATTTAGCATATCTTGCTATCAAACTCTGTATATAGCAAATATGATTAGTCAATGAGACATGTATTCCCTACCCTTTAGTTGGGGGCACTATGAGGTTGCTTAGGATGCATTTTCTGCCATGTTTGTCACTTTCATTATGTAGAAACTCCATTCCCACCAAATCATTAGCTCTGCAGAACACTACTTTTGCCATTATTAGATGATAAAACAAAGCAAACATATAAGGCCGCAATTGCTCTCTGTTTTGCTGAAATAAATGATCTACACAATTGTTTTTACTTCATTTAGGAAAACAACATGTCATTTGCAATGGTTTTTACTAGATCCCGAGCAAACTAGAAATGTTAGTAATGCACCCAAAAGATAATTTACCTTTCAAATATCATTAAAGAAAAACACAAGTATGAGATACATAGGGTTGTCTATTGGTCAAATATACACCTTTAAATCTTGATATAGACTGGCCTCTAATGGTCTACAGTGCCCTCCATAGACAAACAAACCATGGTAACTTGCCAAAGGTCACTTATGCATTGGAGGTTGGAGTTATTCTAGAAATTTATTCCTGTATTCTGATTGGTGGAACCTTTGTTTGTCTTATCACTTTGTTGCATTTGAAAGTTAGTATTAATTTTAATAATTGTTGTTTCTGGTGCCATGGAAATACAATAATCTGTTTCTATTTTTATATATTGTGAAATTTTTTCTTTCAGGTTATTGAAAAAGGAACTGGTGTGTAGTTGCAAAAGTTTAGAATTTTTAAATAATGAACCTTTCTCTGATTATTTTTAAACCACGAGAATCTAGTTCTTATCCAATGTTAATAAGTGCAATTTTAATTTTAAAACTTTCATTTTAACTAGAAACACGAAGCTAGAGCTAAGAGAGTGGAATCAGCTGTGGCAGTACAAGAGAGACATGTTCTACCAAAATTTGCTTATGTTAGTAATGATGATAGGTCATCGTCAAGTGCTGATTTTGAACGTAATTTTGAGTTCCATTCCTAAAGAAAACAATTTTGAAGTATATTTGATGTTAAGTTGTACAATAAATTGATTTGAATTTTAACGATAGCATATGTGATACCTTTGGTAAAAATTCTTGCTTTTGAATGATTGATTATTGACCAAAAAATGCCCTTTATTGATTGAGTAATGTTTCTTTCATGGAAAACTGAAAATGAGTAATGTTTCTTTCATGGAAAACTAAAAAAGAAGCATTAGGGGAACCAAAAACTACATCTGGGAGTTCTCGAGTATTGAATGAGTGGAAGCTTTTTTCATATGTCACATGGCTTGGAATTTCTGCTGGGTATGATTCTACAGCTCTTAAAGAAGGCCTATCTAAAGATTTGTCCCTAGGTTCAATGGTTTCTGCTTCAAATATCATTAATACAGAAAGAGCTGGTGTTTCTGCAGATACTCGCATGTGAGCGAAACTATTTTATGTATTTTATGTGTTTCAAAATCAGTCAATGTCGTACTATTATTTGTCATCAAGTAGTTGTCCAATTAATTTTGATGTTATTAGCATCCTTTATATATTTTCCTTTACTCTTAAAATTGCATAACATTTTGGTATGTATTTGTGCCATGCATTGGATCTACTTTACGTCGATTACTTTGTAGCTGTCTGTTGAGGCGCAAAAAGACCACATTTTATTCATCTTCCCTATACCATTTTTCACCTTATTCGTATCTTATCCTTCCATAAAATCATTAATATTCACCACTTTCACAATAAATATGGGTTTATATTATCATTTTCCAAGTCATTTATTTTTAAGTATTTTGAGAGAATTTGTGGTTAATTATTAAGAAAAATAACATATTTTCATTATACTTTAAAGTTGGGTGAGTTTGGTGATGCTTACAGGTGTATTTGAAGACTTTAACAAGCTCAACACTAACCACCTAACCTCAGATCCGAATTTCATCTTCTATATGTGAGCTAACTTCAAGGAGAAGCTCATGGAAATGTGGAGAGAATATCTCATCTAGTATTTGTTGAGGCTTTGAAGGGATGAGTTGTAGATTTTGTTGAGGATTTGAAGGGATGAGATGTAGATTTTGTTGAGGATTTTGAGGGATAAGTTGAGAGAATAGTTGATCTATAATTATGATCGGTTATCTTGAATTCATGTATAAATAGGAGGGCTCTCTCCTCATTTTTGTTAGAGGCCTCCCTAGTGGTTTGGAAGTAGAGAATAGTTCATAGTTAGTCATAGATTGGATTTTTCATTGTTATGTAATGGAGATGATGCTTAATGCACATCATTTGATTCTCCCATGTTAATATAGATTTTTCAGTTATGTTTTGCTTATGAATTGTTAGCATAGATTTATCATGAACTCACAAATTAATGTCAATTACTTTATATCAGCTCATTTTCTACACTCTTATGCTTTTCTAGATTAGGTTTATTTCCATGTAATTTCGTGCTTTTACAAGCTTAATTCAATTTCAATTACATGTGTTTTTTATTCCAGTCATTTATAATATTAGATTAAATTATCTATATTCTTCCCTTGCATATATTTTGTCTATACCTCACAAGTTTATGCTCTCTCCGGGTTGATAATTAAATCATTGGATATTTGTTATAATTTGTTTAATATTTTTCACCAACATTTTGGCGCCATTGTTGGGGAGGTGCTAAAAGGGATTAGGGTTTAGATAGATAGATAGATTACTTTTATATTAAACAGCAAGAGGGAGGGGAAAATGGTAAGACACAAAAATGACTTCACTACTAAATTTTTGGAATTTTCATGGTGTAATAGAGAGACGCATCCACTATAGTGGGGTGCCCCTAAGCCTTGTTGTTCTTTTGTTTGTGCAAGTGTGTTTATTTTTTGCAAAGTATTTTCTTTTTCTGGAAGTGTGAGTTTGTTTTATGCAAATTTTCTTATACATTTTTGTAGTGTAAAGTTCTGATTGCTTTCATTTTTGGGCACCTTTCTTTCATACTAACTTGTTTCTAACTTTGTATTTGTTCATTCTTTGTTTTGTATATATTTTTGTGCACTTATAATTTTTGTTTTTTGCACTTGTTTTGTATTAACCCATTTCGTATTGTTTTGGATTTTTCATGTACTTGTTTTTTATTTTTTTTAAGCATTTTATTTGATGAGCGTAAGTTTGGAATTTCTCACTTAGATCCATGCAAAAGCTGGGATCTCCTCTTCTCAAGAAGTGTGCATCTTCATTGCAATTAAAAATGCAACCACTCCTCCAGAACTGAAGGAAGAGTTAACATTTGAAGAGTGTGATACATTTGATAAGGAACAAGCATCTGAAAAGGAAATTGAGGAGGATGAAGAAGAGATCTTAGGTGACCATCATGCAAACGAGAGCTGCATCGAACAATGTTTCCAAGTAAGTATTAAGTTAGATCAGTTTTGTTTTTTCTTTTCTTTTGTTAATTTACATTTACAATCCCTAATTTCTCATACTTTTGAATATATCAGATTTCATTTTATAAAATCGTATGTAAATATTCTCTTACTACTTTTACATGTATGGTTCCACTCGAAATTTCACTATACCTAAATGATTGTAAATTTTAATTAAAGTAAAGTAGGTACGTTTTAGTTTTATTTCCACTTTAAAATTAGTATGCTTTAATTTACTGTAATGTTTCTATTTTTTAAAAGTTATATTTCTAATACTCTTAATTATTATTGTCTTTATTTTTATTTTTGTGACGAACTAAAAAAAAATAGTTTTAATATTTTAAATCTAAAATTTTTGAAATTTTTTATCTTTCCCATTTCCATTTTTCATTTAATAAATTTTCTAATCATACTAGGAATAAAAATAGATTAGGTTTCTTCTATAACTCGGTAGAAAATAAAATAAATTAATTAACAAACAAATAAAACAAACAATAAAAATCTATATAGTTTTATTTTAGTTTTAATAATTTTTTTTTGTTTGAGTCTTTTAAAATAGATAAGCAGATTTAAATTAATTTGACCAATAATTTTTAATTTAAAAATTACAACAACATTACATAGTTCTTTGAGGCATCAAGTTTAAGAAAAAATTTAATTAAAAATTAAATAGTTTCTTTGTTAGTTTTCTTTTAGTTAAAAACAAAAACAAAAAAGACCCTGCAATTATAAGCATTGAAATATTAATATATGAAACTTTCAAAACTTTATACTATATGTATATGTATATATGTATATATATTAAAACGATACTATTTGTGAAATATTAATATAAATATTAAAAAGAAAAAAGAGTAAAAAACAATTTAAAATAAATAAAATAGATTGTTCAACCCTTCATACCAAACCTATAAACGACATAACCTTTCATCTTTCCATGCACAGCTTGGAAACAACTTTTCATTCACAACCTACAAACAAAAGATCATTTTTTCTCCTTATTTGCGCTTGAAGGAATTTCAGTTGAATGTGTAAAACTCCTTGGGTTGTAATAATATGTCACCGAGGATTGAGTCGCACTAGCAACACCTATTAAAAACTAGTTAAAACTTGCAAATAGAAAATACTCTGAATAAAAACAATTAACAGGTACGCAAATTAGAGATTCTGGATCAGTATGTGGGTGATAGATATGAAGCTTGGTCATTCACGATTTCCCTCTTAGCTATCTTAGGCTGAAATGGGAGCGTAATAGAAGATTTCACACCTACTTCCCACCATGATTTGCTCCTAGGATCCTTCACGGATACCACACGTTCTTATCTAACCTATCCTTTGCGTCAGTTTCAGCTATTTGTGACTACTCATTATGTTGATCCTTTAGAAGCAGAGGGATTACCCAATATCAGGGTCATGACATAAATAGAGTAAACATGGGGTAATGATATAAGTCACGTTTAAAAAGTATAGAGCAGCCGAGAAGCTATAGTAACACAAAGGAATTATTTTTTGTTGAGATCCGTGCCCAAAATTGGTGCGTTTAAGAGATATCCCTCCTGGCCAATCTATCTCATTGATAGATTATCATTAATTGAGCAATCACTATGGCAGGTAGATCGTGATATCTACCTGTGACTGATATGTGGCGGTTCCAGTTTATTTGATGATCCTCCACCGTGACCTGGTATAGCTGCACCTTTAATGGGATATTCTAGTGATTTGGTGGAGATGATTGGCGCAATAAAGAGAAACCTTTATATGGAATCTTCATCGTAACCAAACTTTCTATATGTGATTTCCTTTTATGATTATGATCCTTCAACAACTCCATGGGATGTGATGGATGCAAATAAATTCGACTACTAAATTGATCCAAAGTATCAGCACTTTCATAATAACAACACAACAAACTTGATTACCAATTCTCTATACATTGAACCCTTTTCTGGCAACAATAAATCCCACGGATATCAAATGCCATGCCTCAAAAACTGGACAAAAATTCAATGGATCATGCCTACAGTAAAATTATATTTCACTTGAAACTCATGAGAATTCACGTCATCAATCTTGTATTTATTTCCATATCAAATTGCATCATCTGGGCATCAATATATTTATGTGCTTCAATTATGCTTCGATTATGCCCTAGCCATTATTTATCTCTTCCTGCAAAGGCCTTATCTCTCTGTTGCAAAGGAAGGAAGTGATCTTGCGATGTCTGTCTTCAATACTTATGCCTTTGGGTCAGTGCAAGAAGATGATGGACCTTTAAGATGCAATCCTAGTTTTCAAAAACAACATCATGCTACCAAAAAATACATCAACCCGAGCCTGACA
>LPNX010987050.1:545588-584950 GCA_001517045.1 Pseudotsuga menziesii | reverse complement strand
CTATTATATTACCTCATCCAAAGAATCTGAATTAGATGGTCCATATTGTTGAGATTCTGATGAGGAATATTTTGTAGGCAAACCCTTGTTTGATGATGATGTGGAAAATGCATGCATTTATCCATTTCATGAAGAGTTGGATGTTATATTTGAAATCAAATATCATAGTTTTGGGGACCCCATAAATGATTCATATAGTGAACACTACTACATTTCGATCCAAAATCCGCATTAGAGGAATTTTGGGGTCTAAAAAGGGCCTCCTAAGGAAAATAATAAAATAATAGTTAAAATAATAAAATAAGATTGATTAATTTTGGAGGAAGAAAGAAAAAAACTACTTTTTGTGTTCGTATTTTCGACATATCTCCCTGTGTTTTTACTCAAATTTCGATCGAGAGAGCTCGTTGGATGCGGAATTTGATTCCACATCCAACGAGTACCCACATTTCATACTTTTGATGGACCCCACTACCCCAAAAACAAGAAATACCTGAAAAAACATGATGATGATGTCATCATCACGTTTTTTCAGGTATTTCTTATTTTTGGGGTAGCGGGGTCTGTCAAAATTATGCAGTGTGGGTACTTGTTGGATGTGGAATCAAATTCGACATCCAACGAGCTCTCCCGATCAAAATTTGAGTAAAAACACAATGGGATATGTCGAAAATACGAACAAAAAAAGTAGTTTTTTTTAATGACAAATATGTCAATTCAACCATTATGGTTGACTTATTTTATTGAAATTCTATTGATTCTTGAATTCCAACTCACAAAAAGTTATTTTGGCACATTTTCTTATAAGGCCCATTTTAGACCCCAAATTTCCTCTAATGACGGAAAAATCGGACGACGTGTGGATTTCTCTTTTTAAACTTACCAAAAATCACAAGGATACATTTTTTTTTGTAAATGTGGCCACAAGCGTCGGTAAAGCGATGGCTATTATCATAACCGTCGGTTAAGCGATGGCTCTTTCCATGTTAAATATTTGACCATAACAATCTATGGTCACTGAACCGATAACAACCAGAGCCACGATCCACAAAAACCATCACGAGGGTGAACTGATAGGTAACATCTAGGGTAGTCAGGGAAACCAGATCTGTGCCAAGTTATCTCTAATGAGAAGGCCATGGATTCCACTGGGAGATATCATGACTCTTCTGATCTAATGAGAACGCCATGGATTCCACTGGGAGATCATGACATATCTGCTCTAGTAAAGGGTTAATGTTTATTTCTATAATGCGGGTTGTGGGAGATTTGTTCTTCATGTTGTGCTCATGGATCCATGGGATTGGGAGCGTGGTATAATGGATAGCATGAGGACCAGACCTTACGGCCAGGTCTCGAGCCATTCTAAGGGGACCAAGGTATGCATATTTTAGATTCGAACCCTCATTCTTGTGTTCTTTTGAAATGTAGGCTTTCACTTGGGAATATGTTGGAGGGTTTGTATATAGCAGCATAGGTAAAAGAGGTAGCAGTAGTGACAAATATAGAGATGGATGCAAGAATCCATAAGTTACATACTTATACTTTGATGTGAAATTTATGTGGATTTGACTTACTCCACGATTTCTCACCCAAACTCTAGCTATTTTAATAGACTATTAGCTCTCAGATAAGATAGTTGAATTCACCAGTCGGTTGGTACTTTGTTTTAAACCATTTTAGCTTCTTCTGTTTGCATCATGTTGATGGCCCTCTAGTTCATTGATAATAGGTTGAGGTCTACCATCCCGAGGGATTCCTGGAAAGTCCTCTCTTGTTCACCATACAGAGTTATGGGGTGTTGTAAAGGAATATACACCAAATAACCATAGGTCTGGGGTTACCAACATACTCAATAAACTTGCAGACAATTGACTTCCAGAGTGCAATAAAGGAAATAGGAGGATGAGAAAGACTTACTCGATTAACGAAGGTCAATCCTTGCTAGTCCTCTTTCGATCTACTTCACCTTCAAAGTCTTCAAGGTTGCTCCTCTTTCACCTGTCAAGAGACAATTGTCCAGATACAAGATGATTCATATATATATATAAGAAGGTTAGATAAATCACATATAAGATGCATAAACATAAACATTTATCAAACCAAGATACATGAAACACATATGGAAGAAGGATTCTCTTTATTATCAATAATGAAAATAGTTCAGATTACAACCCAACGTCTGAGACAAGCACTCCTCTACAACCAAAGGATTCTGAGTTCCACTGCTCCAAATACTTCTATATACAATCCACCAGCATAACTTTGCTCTCCAAGTCTATAAATCCAACACCATCCCCAAGGCCTATATTTATATGGAGGAAATAAGGCAGTTTCGAAGGTTGAGGAGGTTGTAGCAGTTAAGGAAATTAAGTTAAATGAGTTAACTAATCTCCAATTAACGCATGTTTTATGTTTAAATGTTAAGACACACATTCACGGGTATGTAGTAGAGCAACCCGTGAATGATTCGCGACTTATCATAAGGGAAACCCGTGAATACATAGATTCACGACTTGCATCATCCGAGACTCACGAATGAATCGCGAGTTGTATAAAAGAAGAGTCGCGAATACAACTCAACATAGTAAAAATGGCAAAGTAACCATCTGGATGGGGGAGAAATGTATTATAAGAAGCTCATCAAGAGTACCCTGGGCAAACCTCAATCCATAGATGTCCTTTTGTGTACCAACATGAGGAATGTCGGCACTCGGACGAAGAGGTGCCATTTAGGTGGATAACATGGGGAGGTGCTCAAAGAATATAATTCATAAGTTCTTATTAAAATTGGTATGAAACTCCAGCCCAATTCTTATCTATATTAATAATTTATATTGTAAAATACTACCAATTCTTATCTTTATTAATAATTTATATTTTACAAGATTGCCATAGGTAAGATTTCATCTCTATTATGAACTAACTTCCTTCGCTTAGTTAGGAGCTAGTCTTTATCCAGAATGCAAGGTGCAGGGTTTCAAGTTTGGTTCCTGTGAATTCACTGCACAATCCAGCTTTACTTAGAAACTATTTCCATTTGTATTAAAATATCTATTTAACTTTGATCTAAATTTGTAATCAACTATTATAAACTGTTCCTAATTTTAATAAAATGGCCATTTCATCTTTGGTTGCAAATTTTGCAAAATAAAAAATATTTATGACATATAAACATAATTAAAAGATGTATGATGTTATATTAAAGCTTATGCAATGCTTTTTCTCAGATTACTTACAATGCAGAGGTTCCTCCTTAGATTATTGTTATTACAAATGACCACTCTTTACTGTTTAATGCTTCAACGCCTTGAATTTTATTTCACTACATTTCTGGAGAATGCATACAATTTAATTCAAGAATTAGAATTGGCTTAAATCTAGATGGTATATTTGCCTTTGTTGAAAACAATGAACATTTAAATTTGTTTGAAATCGTACTAAATTGCCTGCTTTCCGCACAAAATACAAAAGATGTTGTAGAAAAAAATGCAAATTTTGTTTGAGGAAAAATGCTTTTAACTTCATTCCAGAATTGTATTTAAAGATTTAAACCAATTATTTGGGGTGCTAGTTGAATTAGTTACTCAAATATTTTGAAAAATTGATTCCAGTATTTTCAAAGACTGGACATTTAAAAAGAAATGAAAATAGACACACAACATGCAAAATAAATTGATAGAAGTTAATGATGTTGACTTAAGGTTAAGATTTAATATTTCTCAATGACTAGTGTTTTCACCCAAGTGGCAGCAGAACCATATGTTTTATTTTAACAATTGTACAGCAGCGTCAAAGTAAAAACACAAGTTGATAGGGAATTGGAGTATTCGCTTCCTATACGTCATAATTTTTGTTCCTAAGTTGAATGCTTTACTTTATGTTCATTCAGATTCAATACTATGCATTTGTTATGCTTTGTTCTGTCTGTGGCATGGATTCTTGAGTATATTCTCACATGACTAACGTAGCTACAGTAACAGTAAGTCAAGGCTAGCAACTGTATCACAAGAAGTACCATCACGTGCCAATAAACAATGACATATGTGTTTCCTGTCAGTGCCCCTACCTAGAATGACCATCACATGGAAATAAAAAATGGCATACCTGTTTCCGATGAGGTCACATGGAAATAAAAAATGGCATGCCCGTTTCCTATGAGTGCTCCTCGCTAGGCTGCGCATCAACCAAGGTCACTACTCTTCGCAAGTGTAATTATTTTGGCCAAACTCAGGAACTAAAGTCTTGCTGAGTTTTGTCATGTTTTCCAAATATCTTAGACTATACTCAAGTTTAAGTTCTCTTATTTTTTTAATAAGCAGTGTTATAATTGAGTCAAAAATTGCAAGCACTCTATTTCCATAGTGTAAGATTGCATGTTTTGCAGAATGTTTTGAAATGTCTCAAACTTTCTTCAGGAAAATGTGTATTTACATGTTCTCTATGTGAAAGATTTACAATTACTGTAATATTGCATTGAATTGATTCCCTGAGATTACTGATATTCCCATAGAATGATGGCAGTTTGTGAGTTTATGCAAATCAAGGTAGGAGACCAACTTTTGCAGGGTGTGTAGAAAATTAAGTTAACATTGGAAAAAAGTTTGTAAAGAGGAATCTGTTGTCTTCCATATGACTGCACCAGATTCATAAGTAAAATCTTAGGTTCTAGTAGTGAACTTCATCACACATCTCACATACATAAAACAATGGGATGGGCATGGTTGTGGCAATGAGGGTTTGAGAGCCTTGCTGAATGAATTATCATTATTTTGGCATTTCCTTCCATTCTCACTAAAAAATTTCCTAATGTCCATTAGTAGTGTCCTTCTCAACTTCAACTATGTGGAAGAGTGGGTACTGGAAATGCATATATTGGAAAAGCAATTGCTGAGAATATGCCTGTGTATTTACATTTGGTTGATGAGGTTCAAGATTTGAAGCAGAAGCTACATAGATTAGTTTATGTGGTTAAATGCTCTTTTTTTCTCATGTTTAATTTACAAATTAGGATGATAATGGTGACAAGACTCACAATCTAGGTTTTTGTTTATAAATTGATCTTCTTTCCAAGACCTAAAAGAAAAAGAACTTGAAAGAAATGAGAATGGTTTAGTTTCATTTGTGATATTTATGTAAATACCTTCAACTATAATTAACTAATACATTTTCTCTTCATCTAAAGGTTCTTATTTATGTTCCTATTTTGATGTTCCTAGAGCATAGGGAAAGATATTGGAAGACTTGTTCCATTTGTTTCCAAGATGGTTGAGACTCTTGCTAATGAACTTCTCAAAGATAGCTTATTGGCCAAAATAAAACTTATAAATAGGTTCTTAGGAATTATGGTGGGTTTATTTTTTGTTAATTGTTTTGTATAAATATATCTGATAATTTGTATCTATCCAAGTGTAGTAGCATAGTGTTTCTCTTGGAGTTGTTGGGAAAATAGACTTATAGATAAGATCTTGGGAATTAGAGTGGGGTTCTTTTTCTTTTTGTTAGTTGTTTTGTATGGATAATCTATTTAAGACTTTGAATATGGCTAATAGCCAAAATGCAGACTTATCCTTTTATGATGACACATAAATGCTTGGTGGCAGAAGGACACTTCTTGAAGGCTACTCTTAGTTCCGCAAAGGACATTGAGGGATGGAAGGGGAATTTTTGGGAATTTTGTAGCACCTTTTTAACTATTTTTATCATATGAATTAAAAAATATAGTGTTTCTGCATCCTTCTCTCCTCTTCTTCCGCTGCTGTCTTGATTTCTTTTTGTCCCTATTCATTTAGCTATGAAGTTTTCTTACCACTCTTTCACAACATCTACCCAGTATTCATTTTACTGGAGCTGGCACTCTCTGATAACGTCTATCCAAACAACCTCTCTCTATTGGAGTTGTCTTCCTTATAGCATCTACCCAGCAATCCTCTAACTGTCAGAGCTGTCTTTCTTACAGGATTCAAACCTACAGTCTTCTCTTATCATCCCTCTTTGTTCCTTGGCTCTATTCCTTTTAGTAATTTTATCACAATACCATCTTCTTTCTGAGAGATCTTCATCTCTTACATGCAGCTTCAGGATTCTATCTTCTCTATCGGTTTGGAAACAATTTCACTTGGCAATCCCTTCTAAGTTCTTTCTGGTTGTCTTCTCCTCATGTTCTTATTGTCTCTCTTTCTCCTCTTTCCAGTGATATTCCTGCTTTGCCACCTTTGACACAGGGGGTGTGGTAGGCCAAAACAAAATCAAAACTCAATGTGGGAATTACTAATAAATTGACAAAAATGAAAATTCAGATCCCTCTCATGAACTCCTTAAAATTCCAGCTTATCAAAAGAAAGTGAAGAAGCTGCTAGGGTTTGATGAAGTTGAAGATAAGCCTGTTGTATGTCAAGGTATGAATTAAGGAGCAAGGGATTATGTTCATTCTCCATTCTATGTTTCCTTGTTGATTAATAATTAATTGCTTCATAATTGCATGCTGGACTCTAGTGCTGCATGTAATGTTATGCCTTTGAAAGTTATGAATTAGTTGGGATTTCAAATTACAAGACCTTACAGAAATTTATGTGCCATAAATTATGTTACTTCTTAAACCCTCACTTTTAGTGTTAAAGTCCAATCTCACAAGGTGAAGAGCTAAGAACAACTCAAAGAGGTTATCCACTGTCACTTTGATAACTCTCACCTACTCTTTAAGTTGATTTTCTCCCCAACACAAAGGAGTAAACCCTAATGGCAACCGTCTAGGTCTTAGATATGGATTTTAAAGGATTTATTAGAATTTATGCCAATCTGGATTACGTGGTTTTCAATGGTCTCAATTCCAGATTTATTGAGGTGCAATAAGCAGCCCACTTATCAACTATTCAAGGGTAAATCAGGGTGATCAAATGATTATGATACTTGATTGTTGAAAATTACAGATTTTATTAAAAGAAAATAAATCCTATAACAG
Source organism: Pseudotsuga menziesii (assembly GCA_001517045.1). Lineage (NCBI taxonomy): Eukaryota > Viridiplantae > Streptophyta > Pinopsida > Pinales > Pinaceae > Pseudotsuga > Pseudotsuga menziesii. Next base: position 577,989 of record LPNX010987050.1, on the reverse strand, counting down.
ATAGAAATAGTGAGATCTGTGAAATGGCCTCATGAAAAATAAAGTGATCATGTATAAGAGATTTTTTTAAGAAAATAGTAGATATGCTTTTGAGAGAGGTTTTCTCTATAAATGGGATGATCTGCATGCCTAAGAATAGTCTATCCTTGGATTTGGTATATTTGGTAACTTCATAGTGATTGAGCATGTGGGCACCAGTTTATGAATGCCTTCTACCAACCATTAGAATATGCCTACTTCATATTCAATGCAAAATACTCAAAACACGTCATAATATGACGAGGAAAGTTTGTTTAACTGACCTTTTGGAAAGTTTGTATATATGATTTAACTGTCCTACTTTTGTAGCTTGATTTTTTTCAATATGTTTGTGACAAAACATGCTTCCAAATAGTGGTGGATATAAGACAGTGCAATATTATTTTCTGGAATTTCTGAAAAGCTGTGATGAAATATTTTTGCATAGGACTGAAGCAGGGTAACTGCAGTGAACAGGGGCATGATTAGACAACTGTTAGACATGATATGATAGGGATCCAAGCATCGTTTTTAAAGTAAGTGTCACATATTAAGAGACTATTTGTGGACTACATTTTTAAGTTGTTTTGATACTCTATGACGGAGTTAGATTTTCATCAGTATCTGCATTAGTATTTGTTTTACTTAAGATTGCTTAATTTGGTCCATCTGGTTGATCTTGTTTTGAGTTGTTTCCTCAAAATTGAGGAACTATATTGGGGGAAACCACAGTTGGCAGGGCATACACAATCTCAGCGGAAGTTCACAAAAAGTGATGGTGGCTCAGAGCATCCGTCTGGTTCATAGGATCATCTCAGTTTGGGGAACAACTCTATGTTAATAGGCATGCATATTTGCAGTCACTAGGGAAAATAGTTTTTGTGGGTACTGAGTAGGAGCTTCTTGGCATTTGAACAAGTCAGCTTGCACAGGTCATTGCCTTAAATTCATTTTCAGTGGGATTCTTGGAGGAAAATTTTATCTAGTGTTTATGGAAGATTCATATTGTATTTCATTCAAATGCCGCCTTTACAGTCAAAACTATTATTCTTTTTGAGGACACAATTTTGAGAAGCTACAAGATCCAACATTAAGCCATTTATTTTAAGAAGTGCATGTGTTCTTGTAGTGAAGTAGGTTGACAGCAACTTCATCACAATTTATTTCAGGACTACAAACATCCAATAGCCTTGCCAAGAGAAGAAAAACTGGAATTGGTACTTCAATAACAAGCTCAAAAGCTTTATTTGCATGTTGCTAGTTCCCCAATATAGAGGTGATAACTGTATTGCATCCTGTCACATCATACAGAACATGGATTAGATCAATGCATTGGAAAGGTAGGAAAATCAAAGTCAGACCTACAGCATTAGACAATACAGGTTATTAAGGATGCAACCGACCCGCACACAGCCAGGCTTACAGAAATATACCTAAGATCAACTTTCTTCAGTTTCCAAGGTGAATTTTATGAGCAAACCACAGGTGTAGCTATGGGATCCCCCCTCTCACCCATCGTTGCTAACCTCTTTATGGAAAAATTTGAGAAAGAAGCCCTAGACTCCTATCCTCTAAAACCATCAAGATGGAAAAGGTATGTGGATGATACGAATGTGGTTTGGCCGCATGGTGAAGTTGAACTCAGGAAATTCTTAACACACCTTAACAGCATCTCCCCCAACATCAAATTCACAATGGAACTTGAGGAAAATGGGAGCATCCCATTTCTAGATGTCCTCCTTACGAGAAAAGAAGATGGCACTCTCGGACATGAAGTGTTCCGTAAGAAGACGCACACGGATAGCTACCTCCATGCAGACTCCCACCACCATCCTTCCCAAAATATAGGTGTCCTCAATACCCTGGCAGTAAGAGCCTCAAGGATCGCGGATTCGAAACATATTAAAAGGAGGAAGACCACCTCAAAGAAGTCCTCAAAAACATAGGTTACAAACCCAAGGTCATCTCGAAGACCCTTAACAAAACCCACAACAAGAACCTTAAGGGTTTGAAAACCTCTACCACCACCAACCCACGAGCTTACTTACCGTATATACAAGGGGTGACTGATAAGATCTCTAGAATTCTCATGAAGAACAACATTACAACCTCGTTCAAACCCCTAGAGACCATTAGGAAAAGAATGAGATCCGTTAAAGATCCAGTTGATCATACAAAATTCAGGGGGGTTTATAAGATCCCTTGTTCATGCAAGATCAGCTATATAGGTGAGACGGGATGTTCTTTCCACACACGGATAAAAGAACATGGGGCGGACATTAGAAAAGAACGTATCCATTCCTCAGCCCTTGCGGAACATGTGGCCAAAACCAAACATCGCATCTTCCTAGAAGACACCATTATCCTCGCGAAAGAAGACCACTATTTCAAAAGAAAATTTAGAGAGGCCTTAGAGATTACCAAACTCCCACACAATTTAAATAGGGATGGGGGCCTCGAGGTAAGCACTAGTTGGCTTCCCCCTATTCTCAATCGAAAAGGCCACTATGTCCCGTAATTTTTCCTTCTCCCCCCTTTTTTCCTCGCCTCTCCCCTTTTTTCCTTAGTCCTCCTGCCGTGTCCTTAATTAAAACCTTAATTCTCATAGTAAACCAAAAATTTTCAAATTAAAAATGGGAACATCATTTAGAAATATTTTAAAACTTTATGAATTAAAGCATAATTATTTCTAACCTTTTAGAACCTTAGGGTCCCTTAAATTTAACCTAAATGATTACAAGTTGAAAGTGAAAGATTTTAATTAAAATTACAATAAAATAGAATAATACTATTAATTTTCCTATGTCTAAAATCAACGTCTTAAGAATTTTTAGATTCTTTTCTAAAAACTTTAGGAATTAAAGCATAATTATTTTCAACTTTTATAACCTTAGGCTCCCTTAAATTTAACCTAAATTAAATCAAAATTGAATAATATTATTAATTTTCCTATTTTCCCTTAGTTTTGACACATTAATAGGCATTCAAATAAGATCAGTTTTGATAATAATGAATCATTTTCATCCTAAAGATCATTTTCATACAAATTTCTTATAAGTTAAAATTGAAATAAATAAGGTAAAACTATATTAATAATTAAAATATATTGAAATTAAATGAAAATCTCCCTTAAGAATTTCTTATAAGTTAATATTGCAATAAATAAAGTAAAATAATTATATTAATAATTATAATATATTGAAATTAAATGAAAATTTCCCTAATAATAGGCATTAAAATGAAATAAAAATCTTTTAGACAATTAAAATAAAATTTGTCATAATAATTAAAAATAAAAATAAAAATTTGACATTGTGAAATTGACCCTATACTTCATATAAAAATTTTATAAACTTCTTAAATAAACTTTTAATAATGTCTTAATGTAGCTAGTGTAAAAAATTAATAATATAAACTTTTATTTTTCCAGAAATTAGGTTTAAAGAATAACTTCTGAGCACACTTGGTTATTAAAATATAAGTTTTTAACCTAGCAAACCCTAGGCTCCGCCACTGACCTGAGACTTTTACTCTACTTCAGTATTTATTGATGATCCTCACTCTCTCCACATTCGACTTTGTCCTGAGATCCTGATATGGATCCGAAATGTCCACTCAGTCATTTGGATACTGTGGTTTCTCCGACAGCAATATCAACAACATTGGACAATCTTGACTTATTTTTTTATTTTTTAAACTGCCCAGCTTAAGGCATGTAATAGAAGAGGAACTTGGGGCACCAGGGAGTATTTGTTTTGCATACTTTCATTGCCCTTTATCATGGCAAGGTGTTGGACAATTATTCCTTTTTTCATTGTTTTCATTTTCCTGCAGTGCTTGGGGTCAGGGGTAGGGATTCATTTTAACATTGGGAGCTAGTATAGAGAAAGATAATATGTCAAAACTTAAGAAGGGGCTACATTGGTTAATTTAATTTATTATACTCCTGCTTCTTTGGCCTATTCACGGTAGTAAATGTGCTCCACAATCCATTGCTAAATTCTCTTGTGTTGATCAAGTTGATTACATTCCTGTACTTAATTCGTACGAGGTAATAAATGTGCATCAGAGATCAACTGCTGATTTAGTTGCAGTTCAAAGCTTGAAATTCTAGGATTTTGTTTTCAGATAAAGTTGATAAGAAGTCATGCTGATTCTTTTGTCTTGCATGGCAGCCACTAGGTTTCTATTCTATGTATAAAGTGATAACAATATATCTTGGCGAACATCATTTCATTAAACTTTGCTTAGATTTCTACATGTCTCTTTGTACCCAAGAAAATCTTTTGTAACTATTTTATCAAGTGTTTTTTAAAGCTGTTTTGTTTTCCAGTCCTGTATGGTGGAATATTTGGTAGATTCTATAGATATAACTTGCATATTATTTATTGAAAGGCTGGTACCTAGGCCAACATGCCTTGGATAAATTGCTCGTGTGAATTTGTTACAACTGATTGATTTTTGAGGGATCTCGGTTAGAGCATTTTAATTTAGAAGTAAACATCAATTTTTTTTAGAAAAGGTACAACCATATCAAAAGGATGTGAAAGATAAGTGTTGGGCACTGTGAAGCTTCATACATAGGTTTGCAACTTGAAGTAACCTTGAAACTGCTAAAGAAAATTTGTTGGTCAACAATCTTTGTATCAGCAGCCAGCGTAAACTTTTCCCTCTGGAGTGAAATGTTTTAACTCGTTCCAATATTTATGTTGTTTGGTTGAAGGACAGGGCACATTCTCGTAATAGTTTTGTTGTTAAAATAAATATTATAATACAGTTCATGGCGTTGAATTATTTCATGAGATTGGGTTGTGGATTGCATGAGCTGTCTTTCAAAAGTCTGAAGAGATGGTTGTTCTTCAAGCTTAGTATCGAACACTCGGGTATATTCCATTTGCTGTGTACAAAAACTGAAAACAATTGCTGAGGATTAGTAGAAAAGATTTAGGACAGAGGGACTGTGTTACTTTTTCATTTTCTGTACTTTGAAGTTGACTTTGTTCTAATGATAGTTGATACAACAATCATCGTACAATGGCTAGTTCATGCTATGTTGAGGTATTTTGGAGAAGGCTTAGTTAGCATTGCCGCTTTGACTAACCCATGATTCAACAAACAATGCCCACAAAAGCCTCTCCATTACTGGTTAACCCTATGTATAACGCCTTCTCCCTTAGTTTATAGTGCCGACAAGGACCCGACAATCGAATTAACACAAGGAAGATACTCAACTGCAAATTCAATCTACATTAACTAATAGACTGAACTCCCCGGTCTGTAATTGCACCATTGACAGCAAAAATATAACAACAATATCATCTATTTTCTTTATTCATCACATCTATGCCCACTATTGGGAGGCACAGTAAACATGGGCCGGGCCAGCCCACTATTCGGGAATATTACCTAAGGCACATTAGTTTGTAGAGGGCTCATTCACTTTGATATCCTTGGTCTCTCAGAGCTAAACTTGCTTTCTTGGATGCTCCAATCTATCCTATTAATTTTCCCTTTATTTTTTTTCCTGTTTACATTCACATCTACAAATTATACAATAAACTTGGACAACGTTCTAAATCCTGGAAGTTGAACCGATTTGGTGGTTTACCTTGGAAAACAACTCGAGAAGGCTTCTCAATTTGTTGATCCATGTCTCGTACTGTGTGTTGGTGTCTGATGTGCGCTCCATAACAGTTGATATGGATCTTCTGTTATTCGTATTTCGATAGATCCAGATTAGTGATAGGTTATAGGGTTTAGTGCCCCAATTCCTCTAGTGATCGGATCAGAGTGTTGTTGTGTCTTTCAGAAAGGTGGTTTGCACCTATGATAGGTCCTTGCTCTGTTCTTTTTTTTTTTATTTAAAAATACCTACAGGCCGTCGCTTAAGCGATGGCTATCCGACCGTAAAAAAATTCAAAACCGTCGCTTAAGCGACGGCCTGTAGGTTTTTTTTTTTTGAAAAAATTCAATACCGTCGCTTAACCGACATCTAAGTTTTCATAATCCGTCGGATAGACATCACTTAAGCGACGACCTGTAGGTTTTTTTTTTCTAAATTCAATACCGTCTCTTAACCGATGTTTAAGTTTTCATAAACCGTCGGTTAAGCGACGCGTGTTTAAAATTTAATATGAATTAGATGTCAGATAACCGATGATTTACATTTAACTGACAGTAAACTGATCTATTGCTTAACCGATGGATTGGAAAGATGTCGGATAACCGACGAAAATCCACCGACGCTTAAAAAAAATCATAGTGTCATACATGCGACAGGGGAGTGTCGAAAATCCGACAATACAGCCGTCGGATTTTTGGTCGAAATGTACAGGAACCTAAATATTTGGAACCTATACAGCGACCAAGCATCCACTCTATAGGATCTCCAAGAACTAACATCATTTATATCTACTCATTTGATTTCCTACAAAGTGTTGTAGCTTTCTTAGTGCTCCTCTCCGCTTATCTTTTAGGATCAACTTAACGGTTAAATCAACAAGTCCAAGAAAATATTCTAGTACATCTCCTTTATAGTAATGGAAAAATAATGATATTAGTTCTCTGAAGATCTTGTAGAGTGGATGTTTTAACCTCTTCAGTGCTACTCTGTAGTGCATAACCCAGCACCTCAGAGAATATTCTAATGGTTTTCTTGGACATCTTGGGGTATACTAATAAATTTCATAATAATATTTAGGAGGAATGCATTCCAAAATTCCATGGGAAATCGGATTATACTAGGTTTCATGTTGAATTACATATTGAATCTCTTCAAAGGTTGAATGTGATCCTGAGGATATTAAGATGAATATGTTCAATATATATCTTAACTTTCAAAAACATGACATAAGAAATTGGTATATATGGATTCCTAGTAAGGGTGTATACTCAATTGTAAATATTCTCAAGTTGTTATACAAGATATGGGATACTATTCTTGATGAGGAATATGTTGAGGATCCAGTTTACCCACCACAAAATCAAGCCCTTGAAAAAATCCATGAAGATTCCTTTGAAGAAGGCCCTATTTATGAAAGAACCCATCCCAAGTATCTGAATTATACTATTCTCTTATTAGATTACCTCATCCCAAGTATCTGAATTAGATGGTCCATATTGTTGAGATTCTGATGAGGAATATTTTGTAGGAAAACCCTTGTTTGATGATGAGATGGAAAATGCATGGATTTATCCATTTCATGAAAAGTTGGATGTTATATTTGAAATCAATAATCATATTTTTGGGGACCCCATATATGATTCATATAGTGAAGCATCTAATGGGGAACCTAAATATTTGGAACCTATAGAGAAACCAAGAATCCACTCTACAGGATCTCCAAGAAATAACATCTTTATATCTCTACTCATTAAATTTTTTACAAAGTGTTGTATCTTGCTTAGTGCTCCTCTCTGTTTATCATTTAGGTTCAACTTAAAGGTGAAATCTACAAGTCCAAGAAAATATTCTAGTACATCTCCTTAATAGTAATGGACAAATAATGATGTTAGTTCTCTAGAGATCCTATAGAGTGGATGTTTTAACCTCTTCAGTGCTACTCTGTAGTGCATAATCCAACACTTCAGAGAAGATTCTAATGGTTTTCTTGGACATATTGGGGTGTCCTAATTGATTTCATAATGACAGTTAGGAGGAATTCATTCTAAAATTCCATGGGAAATAGGATTATGCTAGGTTTCATGTTGAATTACATATCGAATCTCTTCCAAGGTTGAATGTGGCCTTGAGGATATTAAGATGAATATGTTCAATATATATCATAACTTGCAAAAATGTGACATAAGAAATTGGTATATATGGATTCCTAGTAAGGGTGTCAACATCGTTACATATCTACTCATTCGATTTCCTAAAAAGTGTTGTAGCTTGCTTAGTGCTCCTCTCTTATCATTTAGGTTCAATGTAACGGTGAAATCAACAAGTCCAGGAAAATCTTCTAGTATATCTCCTTTATAGTAATGGAAAAATAATGATGTTAGTTCTCTGGAGATCCTGTAGAGTGGATGTAAATGTTGGCTCAAAATCATACATGGGTTTGCATTAGTGTCCAACAAAGGTGGTCTATTATAGTCGAAGCATTGGCATATTCAATGCTTGGAGAGGGGAAGGTCTTACCCAAAGCATCACAAGACACTAAATTCTATATGACTCTAATGCAACATGGACATCATGACCAACATTTTCTCCATCATATAGGGTTCCTTTTTTACTTATGCAAGTCCCCATTCATTCAAGTGAAACTCATTCCCATACCACCATGAACAATTGAGCCCTTATAATCATTAATATCTTCTACTACATAATGTGACACAACTATACTAAATAAGAATTTATTTATTAATATAGTTGTGGAATAAAAAAACAACACATCATTTGCATATAAAAGGAACAAACCAAATATTTGGAATGGGGGTCTCATTCCATTAATATTCGTCATAATCCAATACATCCTTGGAACATAAATATAACAAGTATAATACACATCATACTACTATAATGACTATCCACAATTATCCCAAAATCCTTACAATTAAAGCAACTGCAACACCCTTCTACTTTTTAACCATATTATACTAGCTATCAACTATAACAACATCATTAATAACAATACCAACAACCCTTTTTCAGGCCTACACCTTTACAAAATATATCCTCTCTTAAGGGTGGGGAGTTCCAATCAAAACCCTATATATCCAATGTCTTTCTTCACTATTTGGATTGATGGACTGCCTGTTATATCCTCTCCTTCTCTAACCAAATGTCTTCCATCTCTCACCACCTTATCCAGACAAATGCTATTTTAAAAATTAAAAATTAAGGACCTAATAAGACCAAACAAAACTTGTTGGCTTTCCTTAATGTTGGTAATCTATGTGTTTCCCATGTCCAGTGGAAAACACCCCCAGTGTATATTCTATCCATTCGATTTGATGCATAGCTCAGATACTTATAGACATGGATGTTTTAAATGGCACAAAGAAAAATCCAATCATTCATAAATCGAGTTAGATCAGATTTAGAAACCGAGTGGTTAATAAAGTTCATTCCAACATTGACAAACCATTTATAATCATATAGGGGTGGGGGATTCATCTCATTCAAGTCAGGTTTCTAATTGTTGTAACAAAATATTAGTGCACAATAAAGAGTGGGAACTATTTCTGAAGGTAAACCACTGCCCTATTTAGGTCAAGTATTCACATGGAACTGCTCCCTACTCCCTTGCGGCTCCGATGATGGGTGGGCTATGGTGAGCCAAGAGATTATGTTTCATCTAGCTCTCATCTATACTAATGTAATGTTGCAATATAGGGAATATAAAATTTCAGTTTGGAATTGATGCGTTTGTAGGTGTTTTCCCACAAATACAGAGAAAACATCACAACATGCCCAAAAAACTAAAACCATGAACCAGTTGCATGCCCATCCAATCTAAAACCCTAAACCGGTTGCATGCCCAAAAAACTGAGTTGATTCTTACCCATTGAGCCATGAGCTCTAAATAGAAATCATGAGCTCCAAACGTGAACCGTGAGCTCCAAATGTAAACTGTGAACTCGAAATCGAAACCGTGAGCTCCAATTCACAACTATGAGCTCCAATTTTTAACCTTGAGCTCCAAATGTCAACCTTGAGCTCCAAATCGAAACCGGGAGCTAGTCCAAATTGCATAAAAATGATACACTAGAGCCACGAAATGATACACTAGAGCCGCAAAAGGAAACACCAGAGCTAGTCGAAACAATACACCAAAGCCGGGAAATGATACACCAGAGCTACTCAAAATGATACACTAGAGCAACCGTGAAATGACACATCGGAGCTACTCCAAAATTCATAAAAATGTCCAAATTGCATAGAACTGTCCAAAACAAGTCACGACAATGTCGAAATAGACTATGTATTTTTTATTATATATTATTTTATATTATATGTATTTCCATAATAGTATTTTTTTATTAAGTATAGTATTTTTAACTTAGGTATATGTATTTTTTATTATATGTATTTTAACTTAGGAATAGTATTTTTTATTATAATATGATGATGATGATGGTGATGATGGTGATGACAATGATACCAAATTGTTAACATAAACGATGATGTTGACGATGATGACGATGATGATGACGACGATGATGAAAATGTTGATGGCCATGTTGATATCATAAGAAATGATGATGATCACAATGACGATGATGATGACGACGACGACGACGACGACGATGATGATGATGACAACATTGATGATGTTGTTGATGATGACAATGATGTCGATGATGATGATGTTGATGAGGATGATGATGATCCCTAATCCCTACAATCTTAGATAATCCCTAGAATCTCACCTAATAATCATCATCATGCTGGTCATCATCATATTCATCATCATGATCATGATCATCATTGTGATCATCATCATCATCATCATCATTGTTGTTGTTGTAGTTGCCTTCAACATCATGGTCTTCATTATCATGACCGTCATCATCATCATCATCATTGTCGTCATCATCTTCATTATCATGATGATGGTAATGGTGATGATGACTGTGATGATGATGATGATGATGATGGTGATGCAAATGATCACCATCATCACCATCATCATCATTGTCTTCATCATCATCTTCTTCATTATCAAGGCCCTCATCATCATCATAAAAAATGTCATCGCCATCATCGTCATCATCTTAATCATCATCGTCTACATCATCGTCATGACCCTCATCGTCATCATCATCATCACCATCATCGTCATGATGATCATGATGATCACCATCATCTTCATCAATGTCGTCATCATCACCATCATCTTCATGATGATGATGATGATGATGGTAATGGCGACAACGATGGTGATGATGATGATGATGATGATGATGATGACAATGATGATGTTCATCATCATCATAATCAATGTCATTGTCATCATCATCGTCCTCTTCATCATTATCATTATCATCATCATCGTCATAGTCGTCCTCTTCATCATCACCATCATTGTCATCATCATCATCGTCATCTTCATAATCATGACCCTCCTGATCATCATCATGACCCTCCTCCTCCTCCTCATCATCATCATGTCCTAAAAACAACATTGTCAATGGATTTTAACAGCATGTCCTATGGTAGTCTTTTGGGAGGTTAATTTCTACACATATGCACATATAGGTAGTGATATGAACTTTTCACCAACATTAATAATAAGTAAAACTTATTGTACTTCAAAGATACTTGTTTTGTAATCCACCAACATTAAGAATAACTAAAACTTAGTTTACTTCAAATACTCACTTCGAAAAAAATTGCATAATACAGGCAAACCTTTCAATCAAAAAGTGATGAGAAGGAAATTGTTGAATATAGCCAATAAAATGAAAGGAGTTTTTTGTATCCTTGAAACACTTCTTATATCTAATAGATTCCTTGACTTCTAGAACTATGGGTCCGAAATATATGTTCAATATAGAGATGCAAACCTAAGAGAAAGAAAAACATTCTAACTTGAATAAAGAACCTTCACATTAATGAGGGAAGAACCATCTACATAACGACACATCCCTATCTTGGATAAATGAAAATATAGCTTCGAAGGATGATTGAAAAGTTGAGCATGTGAGTTGAGCTAATGACAACTAGGGTAGAACCTAGCTACACAAAAGGTTCGAGTTCATTGCTTTCCATTATAATATTATAAAACCATATCTTAAAAACTATTATAATGATTATAAGTTATTATATTACTCTATTATTATTATCTTCTCTTGCAAGAAAAATATTCCTATTTTTGATGGTTTGTGAAAACACATAGAGTTGGGGATATTTAAAAATATAAACCAAATAAAGTGAAAAAATTAACTCATGCCCATCCCTTAGTTTCAATCATCATGAAGATGAGGACGATGAAGACGATGACGACGATGATGATGATCATGATGATGATGACGATGATGACGCCAATGATGATGATGAAGATGATGATGATGGTGATGATGATGTTGATGATGATGATGATGATTATCATCATCATGAAGATGGAGATGATAAAGACGATGACGATGATGTTGATGATTATGATGATGACGATGATGATGATGATGATGATGATTATGATGAAGATGATGATGATGGTGATGATAATGTTGATGACGACGACGATGATGATGACGACGACGACGACGATGATGATCATAATGATGATGGGGATGACAATGATGATGACGACGATGATGATGATGGTGATGATTATGATGATGATGACAATGATCATGGGGATAACAATGATGTTGATGATGATGATGATGATGATGATGATGAAGATGATGATGATGGTGATGATGATGATGATGATGATGATGTTTATGATGATGATTATCATCATCATCGGGATGACAATGATGTTGATGATGAAGATGGTGATGATGATGATGATGATGATTATGATGTTGATGACGATGATGACAATGATGATGATGATGTTCATGATAATGATGATCATGATCATGATGACAATATTGATGATGATGATGATGATGACGACGATGATGATGATGAAGACAATGATGATGATGACGACGATGAAGACAACGATGACGAAGATGACGATGACGACAACGACGATGATGACGATGATGATGATTATGATCTTGATGCTGATGATGAAAATGATGATGATGATGATGATGATGATGATGTTGATGACAACGATGAAAATGATGATGATGATTATCTTGATCATGATGATGATGATTGTCATCATCATGAGGATGAGGATGATGATGATGATGATGATGATGATCATCATGACGATGACGATGATCATGACGATGATCATGAGGATGAAGATGATGGTGATGATGATGATGATGAAGATTATGATGATAGTGATGATGATGTTGATGATGATTATCATCATCATGAGGATGACGATGATAATGATGACAATGATGATGAAGATGATGATGATGATGTTGTTGTTGATGATGATGATTATGATGTCGATGTCTATGATGAAAATGATGATGATGATGATGATGATGATGATGGTGATGGTGATGATGTTATTTACTCTTTTAAAAAAAATAAGATAAAAGAACAGGTCTAATTAAATATTTACCTTCTGATATATTTCATTGTCTTCTTCATCCAAGTCATCATCGGTATCATTAGATACAAAGTCAACATTGTAAGGATTGGATATATCATCATCGTCATCATCATCAGTTACACTCATCATGTCATCGTTGGAATAATCTTCATCGACATTGTCTGCTACATTATCTGATTCAACTATTTATTGGACATATTCTGTTGGATCATCATCATCAACTAACTCATGTTTATCATGCTCTTCATCATCATATTCTTATTCTAGAGAACCCTCTTCATTGTTAGATTGATCAACCCATAGTTATCTACCTTAGACATTAATTCATCCAATTTTTGTCTTATTTTCCTAGTTTCCATATTCCACCTTATGCAAGTTGTCCTCCACACATCCAAAGTGGTCAAACTTGCTAAATTTGAGTCATGGAGCACTTGCGAAACTACTTGGAATCAAATTTAATTTATTCTTGGCCTTCCTAGTGCATGTCTACTTTTTCTGCTTTATTGCCTGCTTTTTCTGAGTTTTAAGGCAATTGGGAAAGTTTGACTAGGTGAAGTTAACTTGTTTTTTGTCCTCATCATCCTCCACTCTTTTCTCCTAAAAAAAGCATGTATGAGTTTTACTTCCATCATCTATTATCTTTCCTAATTGATTTTTCCAATTCGTGAGCTCCTAGACAGATTTGGAAATTGCTTTATGCACTTATGGGGGATTTTCTTAGATTTAGTAAGCCTGCTTTTGACCAAATTCGAATGGCATCCCTATGCATTCAAATTTATCATGTAATTATTTATTGTGGCAGCCTATGACTTCATAGGGTTTGCTATTGTACACTTATTCAATATATATTAGTGTTATGCTCCATATTCAGTCTCCTTTGTGTGTAATTTGCATGTGTAATTGGCAATTTTTGTGAGTGTAATTGTTCTAACTCTTGGGTTCAATTTCCACATCATATCAAAGCATTTGTATATTGATTTATCTACTTGAAATTTGTTATTGCAGGTTTGACATCATTGTCTGGGAGCATTCTGCTGACTGAAGGGACAATTTCTGAGCTATGGATCAATCTCAAAAGATCATCTTGACTCCATTTAACTTCTTTGAATGGAAAGAAGAGATGGAGATACTTTTAAGAGCGAAAGGCCTCTACATAGTGACTATGGAAATGGAAGCAGAGCCCAATGCAGCTATAGAGAAAATTAAATGGCACAACAGGAGGGATGAGGCCTATGGTCTCCTGTGTCTGAGCATATCCAGAGACCTCCTTTTCCATATTGATGGATTAACATCACCAAATGAAGTATGGGAGAAGCTTGTTGAGATTTTTGGTAAGATAGATGAGATGAAGGGACATCAAATTGAAAATTAATTGATCTCCCTGAGTCCCAATAGATTTGAATCCCTCCAACTCTACTTTTCCAATTTCAAAGCCCTTGTTTTGTAGCTAAAACAATGTGGGATTGAAAAGAAGGAGGAGCAACTAGTTTTTGCCATACTCTTGAAGCTTGGCCCTGATTATTCATTGTTTATCAACCTTCCATGCCACAAAGTTGATAGCTTGAGCCTGGAAAATTCCTAGCCTTGTATATTTCATGGAATCTCTCGCACAAGAACAAGATAAATTGGTGATGATGGGCACCATAAAACCTTCCAAAGACCAAGCTCTAGTTGTTGGAGATTCGAGGGTGGATTCAAAAGGCAAGAAGAAATCTAAGAAGCCACCTGAGAAAAAGAGAGACAAGAACTGTTAGAATAATCAACCCATATTTTACCCACTTAGACATTAATTCCATTATTTTTGTCTTATTTGCCTAGTTCATGTGTCCCACCTTGTGCAAGTTGTCATTTGCCTATCTATAATGGTCAAAATTGCCTTATTTGACTCATGTAGCACATGGTAGAGCTAAAGGAATCAATTCTACTTTATTCTTGGCCTCCTAGGCACCCTTCTACTTTTTCTGGTTTATTGACTGCTTTTTCAGTGTTTTAAGGCAAAAGGAAAAGCTAGACTAGGTGAGGTTGACTAGTTTTTTGTCCAACACATCCTCCTCTCTTTTATCCATGCAAAAGAATGTATGAGATGCCATTCCACCACTCTTTAGCTTGCTTAATCCTTTTTTCCAATTCGTGAGCTCCATGATAGATTTGGGATCAGCTTTTTACACCTATGGGGGATTTGCTTATTTTTGGTAAGCCTGCTTTATGCTAGATTCGAATTGCTCCTCATGCATTCAAATCCATGATGTATGTTATTTATTTAGAAACCTATTATTTTAGAGGGTTGGCTATTGTACACTAATTTAATACAGTTTAGTGTTCAGCTCCAATTTTCAGTCTCTTTGTGAGTGATTTTGCATGATCAATTGTTAATTGTTGTGAATAAAATTAATCTATCACCTGGTTCAATTTCTGCATGGTATCAGAGCCATTGTAGGTTGTTTCTCTCCTTCAAAAATTGTTTTGCAGGTTCGACATCAGTGACTGGGAGCCTTCTACTGACAGCCGGGACAGATTTTCTAAGCTATGGATCAATCACATAAAACTATCTTGACTCCTTTCAATTTATTTGAATGGAAAGAAGAGATGGAGATACTGTTGAGAGAGAAATACCTCTACATGGTGACTATGGCAACAGAAGCAGAGCCCAATGCAGCTGCAGAGAAGATAAAATGGCACAACAGGAGGGATGAGGCTTATGGCCTCCTGTGTCTGAGTATTTCCAGAGACCTCCTTTTCCATCTTGATGGATTGACATCATCGAATGAATTATGGGAGAAGCTTGCTGATATTTTTGGAAAGACAGATGAGATGAGGGGACATCAAATCGAAAATGAGCTGATTTCTCTGAGTCCAAATAGCTTTGAATCCCTGCAGCTATATTTCTCCAAGTTCAAAGAACTAGTTTTGCAGCTGAAACAGTGTGGGATCGAAAAGAAATATGATCAGCTCATACTGGCCATCCTCTCGAAGCTAGGCCCTGACTATTCAGTGTTTGTTTCGACCTTCTATGCCACAAAACTGATAGCTTGAACCTAGAAGATGCCTCTCACACAAGAACATGACAAGCTAGTGATTATGGGCACCATCAAACCATCCAAAGATCAACTTTGATTGATGGAGATTTGAAGGTGGATTCAAGAGGAAAAAAGAAAGCTAAAAATCCACCTGAGCAAAAGAGAGACAAGAAACAGTCTCCGAAGGATCCACAAGGTCCCAAGAAGAATTACCAGAAGAAGAAGAACAAAGGTGAAATGAACAAGTGTGCATACTGCAATAAGGGCAATCACTCTGAAATCTCTTGTATGAAAAAGCAGATAGACATGCTGACCCAACTCCTGGAGAAGAATGGCATCTCCCTTCCAGAAAGCTCAAAGAAGAGAGAAGGAGGATCAAGTTCAGATGACAGAGAGAGAGTTCATGCTCTAGTTGCTGGAACATCAAGCTCACCCAGTTTTATCATTGATTCTGGAGCTTCAAGACACATGATTTTGACTAAGGAGGCCATCTCCTCACTGGACATGTCGAAAGGACCATCTATTGTACTGGGAGATGACTCTCTCACTGAAATTAAAGGCAAAGGAAGGATAGATATTGATCATGGTTAGTTCAGCAATGTGATGTATGTGCCTGGTCTCGCCTCCAACCTCCCGTCTATGGAAATTGAACCAGGTGATAGATTAATTTTACTCACAACGATTAACAATTGATCATGCAAAATCACTCACAAAGAGACTGAAAATTGGAGTTGAACACTAAACTGTATTAAATCAGTGTACAATAGCCAACCCTGTAAAATAATAGGTTGCTGAATAAATAACATACATCAGGGATTCAAATTCATGTGGAGCAATTCGAATCTAGCATAAAGCATGCTTACCAAAAATAAGCAAATCCCCCATAGGTGTAAAAAGCTGATCCCAAATCTGTCATGGAGCTCACGAATTGGAAAAAAGGGTTAGGAAAGCTAAAGAGTGGTGAAATGGCATCTCATACATGCTTTTGCATGGATAAAAGAGAGGAGGATGTGTAGGACAAAAAACTAGTCAACCTCACCTAGTCTAGCTTTTCCTTTTGCCTTAAAACACTAAAAAAGTAGGCAATAAACCAGAAAAAGAAGAAGGGCACCTAGGAGGCCAGGAATAAAGTAGAATTGATTCCTTTAGCTCTCCCATGTGCTACATGAGTCAAATAAGGCAATTTTGACCATTATAGATAGGAAAATGAGAACTTGCACAAGGTGGGACACATGAACTAGGCAAATAAGACAAAAATAATGGAATTAGTGTCTAAGTGGGTAAACTATGGGTTGATTATTCTAACACTGTGAGTGTACCAGATGACCCACACTGGGTCTCCTAAGAAGTTCATATTATCCCCCGATGAAGTTGAGATCATAGAGATCTCAACTGGTAGAGTCATTGCAAAAGGAGTTGCGAATCATGCTCAAAAGGTATACATGTTCTCACTCTTCCTACCTTACTTAAACCCCTCTACTCTTCTCATTCATGCCAATGAAGCCAGCAAGATGTGGCATGAAATATTTGGCCACCTAAATTACAAGTATCTTTCTGATCTTAGTGAAAAAGAGATGGTCATAGGGTTGCCCAAGATAAAATTTTCCAAAGAAGTCTGCCAAGGTTGTATCCTAGGAAAACATCCAGAGCACAAATTTGAGAGAGCTAGTCATGAGAGAACCTCTGCACCCCTCAAGCTGATCCACAGTGACGTTGCTGGCCCATTCCCTCATATGTCCATGAGTCAGGACAAATATGCATTGAATTTCATTGATGATTTTTTGGGTATTGCTGGGTTCACTTCCCGAAACACAAGTCTGAAGTTTTTGGCCTATTCAAAGTCTTTAAGGATTTGGTTGAAAAACAGTCTAGAAGGAAACTCAAGGCCCTCAGATCTGACAATGGTGGTGAGTATGTCAAGTCTGAGTTTATTAATTATTGTGCAGATGTAGGTATTCAGATGCAGCATTCTATCCCTTACACACCACAGCAAAATGGTTTTGCTGAGAGGAAGAACAGATCACTGAAGGAGATGGCAACATGCATGATGGAGGCCAAAACTTTGCCACCAAAGTACTGGGCCGAAGCTATCAACTGTGCAGCCTATATTCAGAATAGGGTGCCTCACAAACATCTTGATGGCATGACTCCCTTTGAAGCATGGAGTGGGCACAAGCCAGATGTGACCCATTTCAGGATTTTTGGCTCAAAGGCTTGGGCTAGAATTCCAACAGAGAAGAGGAAGGCTTTGCAGCCCCAAAGCCAAGAGTGTCTTTTTGTTGGATACTCTAAAGATTCAAAAGGGTACAATTTGATAAATTTGAGCACAAACAAAGCCTTCATTGAAAGGTGTGTTCAGTTTGAAGAAGAACCCCTTAGAGCAGTGGAAGTTGGTGAAGCCTCTTCACCACCTGAACCTCAAGAAGTAAGTAAAGAGTTTGTTGAACATGCTGATTCTGATTTGTCTAATGGAGATGAGTTTATTGCAGACCCTAACAGCCCCACAAGGCCAAAATGGGCAGCCAAGACACTACATGCAGTAGGTGAGCTAGCTGGGGATCCCAATGACCCAAGGAGGACTAGATCTCAATTTGAGAGTGGTCTGTGCATGAAAGATCCTATGTTTGCTGAAAAATGATATTTGATGGTGGATTCTGATCCTCAAACATATGAAGAAGTAGCAGGAGATCCAAGATGGCAAACAGCCATGAAGGAGGAGTTCAGCTCACTCCAGAAGAGCAACACATGGGAGCCAGTGGATCTTCCCCCAGGGAGAAAGCTAGTACAGTGTAAGTGGGTCTATAAGACCAAATTTGCTGCTGATGGTTCACCACTAAAGTAAAAGGACATATTGGTATCCAAGGGCTACTCACAGGTTCATGGCATAGATTACAATGAGACCTTTTCCCCAGTGGCAAAGATGGATTCCATCAGGCTAGCTCTAGCCATTGTAGCCTCAAGGCAATGGGAGGTAAATCACATGGATGTAAAATGTGCCTTCTTGAATGGATATCTCACTGAAGATATATATGTGCAGCAGGCTCAAGGTTTTGCTACTAACCCTTCTCTTGTGTGCAGGTTGAGAAAGTCATTGTATGGGCTAAAGCAAGCCCCAAGGGCTTGGTATGCCAAGATCGATAGCTTCTTGCTATCACTGAATTTTGTTCGGTGCAAATTAGATCCAAATGTCTATTTGAAGTTAGCTAATGGTTCATTAATGATCATTGTGTTATATTTTGATGACCTCCTCATTACAGGAAGCTCACAGGCTGAGATTGCTTCCTTAAAAGGAGCTATGAACCAAGCCTTCTCCATGACAAATTTGGGGCTCTTAAGTCAATTTTTGGGGCTTGAGATTGCTCAAACCAAATCTGGAATCAAGGTGCACCAGTCCAAATATGCCTTGGAATTTCTGAACAAATTCAAAATGAAGGATTGCAAAGAAAGAAAAACTCCTTTCCTTTCAGGAGTGAAGCTGGAAGAAGCTGATTCTTCGCCGATGGTAAACAATACACTGTATAGGCAATTGATTGGATGTTTATTGTATCTGACACATACTAGACCTGATATTTGTTATGCAGTAAGTGTGGCTTATAGATATATGGATCAGCCTCATGAGATCCATTGGAAAGCAGCCAAAAGGATCCTTAACTTTGTTCAAGGAACAATGACACATGGGATCTTCTATAAATCAAAATCTGATCTTGATTTGATTGGATTTACTGATAGTGATTGGGAAGGTGATAGCATAGACAGAAATTCCACTTTAGGATATGTGTTCATGCTTGAAAAATGTCCAATCAGCTGGTCAAGCAAGAAATAGAGTGGCATTGCACTCTCATCTACAGAAGTAGAGGACAGAGGAGTTGTTAATGTAGCAACTCAATGTTTATGGTTGCAGGGTTTACTTGGAGAGTGTGGCTTCGAACCAGAGTAATCAACTACCATCTACTATGATAACCAGAGTACCATTCAAATCTACAAATATCCAGTTTAGAAGTAGAGAACCAGACACATTGAGATCCATATGCACTACATCAAAGAACTTGTGCATGATGGCACCATTCACCTACTCTTCTACTCATCTTCAGAACAAGTACATGATATCTTCACCAAAGCATTTTGTGAGAATACCTTCAGCAATCTCAAATCACTGCTGGGGATTGCTGATCATGCTGTGCAAGCATGAGTGAAGACAAGATTCTACAAAAAAAATTTACAGTCCATGTTTAAGGGAGGATTTTCCCATGTTGGTTTTGCCTCTTTCCTTGTTTAAATGGACATGCAGTATGTAAAGGGTGACTAAGACTTGTTTCTAGGCCCTATAATTTTCTGATATATTACTCATAATTCAAGCTTAAGGGGGGGTTTTAGAATAATCAACCCATAATTTACCCACTTAGACATTAATTCCATTATTTTTGTCTTATTTTACTAGTTCATGTCTCCCACCTTGTGCAAGTTGTCATTTGCCTATCTATAATGGTCAAAATTGCCTTATTTGACTAATGTAGCACATGGGAGAGCTAAAGGAATCAATTTTGTTTTATTCCTGGCCTCCTAGATGCCCTTTTGCTTTTTCTTCTTTATTGCCTGCTTTTTCAGTGTTTTAAGGCAAAAGGAAAAGCTATACTAGGTGAGGTTGACTAGTTTTTTGTCCTACACATCCTCTGCTCTTTTCTCCATGCAAAAGAATGTATGAGCTTCCATTCCACCACTCTTTATCTTGCCTAAGCCTTTTTTCCAATTCATGAGCTCCATGACAGATTTGGGGTTAGCTTTTTACACCTATGGGGGATTTGCTTATTTTTGGTAAGCCTACTTTATGCTAGATTCGAATTGCTCCTCATGCATTCGAATCCATGATGTATGTTATTTATTCAAAAACCTATTATTTTACAATGTTGGCTATTGTACACTAATTTAATACAGTATAGTGTTCAGTTCCAATTTTCAGTCTCTTTGTGAGTGATTTTGCATGATCAATTGTTAATTGTTGTGAGTAAAATTAATCTATCACCTGGTTCAATTTCCACAAGAACAAGTCTCCAAAGGAGCCCCAAACATCCAAGAAGAACCCCTAGAAGAAGAATAACAAAGGAGAAATGAGCAAGTGCGCATACTGCAGTAAGGGCAATCATCCTGAAAGCTCCTACATGAAGAAGCAAATTGACATGCTGACCCAACTCCTGGAGAAGAATGGAATCTCCCTTCCTGATAGCTCAAAGAAGAGGGAAGGAGGATCAAATTCAGAAGACAGAGAGAGAGTTCATGCATTGGCTACTGGCACATCAAGCTCACCTATTTTCATCATTGATTTTGGAGCTTCAAGACATATGGTTTCGACCAAGGAGGCATTCACGTCACTTGACATGTCGAAAGCTCCACCAATTGTACTGGGAGATGACTCTCTCACTAAAATTTTGGGCAAATGGAGGATTGATCTTGACCATGGCAAGTTCAGCAATGTATTGTATGTTCCAGGTCTTGCCTCTAACCTCTTCTCGGTGTATCAGATGACCCACACAAGGTCTCCAAAGAAGGTCATATTCTCCCCTGATGAAGTTGACTTCACAAAGATCTCAAGTGGTAAAGTCATTGCAAAAAGAATTGCAAATCACACTTTGAAGGTATACATGTTCTCACACTTCCTACCCTACTCAAACCCATCTTCTCTTCTGATTCATGCTAATGAGGCATGCAAGATTTGGCATGAAAGATTTGGCCACCTCAATTACAAGTATATTTCTGATCTTAATGAAAAAGAAATGGTCATAGGGTTATCAAATATTAAGTTTTCCAAAGGAATCTGCCAAGGTTGCATCTTAGGAAAACACCTAGAGCATAAATTTGAGAAAGATAGTCATGAGAGAACCTTTGCACCTCTTGAGTTGATCCACAGTGATGTTTCTGGCCCATTTCCTCATATGTCAATGAGTCAGGATAAATATGCATTGAAATTCATAGATGAATTTTCTAGGTATTGCTGGGTTTACTTCCTGAAACACAAGTCTAGATTTTTTGGCCTCTTCAAAGTCTGTAAGGCTTTGGTTGAAAACCAGTCTGGGAGGAAACTCAAGGTCCTCATGTCTGAAAATGGTGGTGAGTATGTGTTGGAATATAATCAGTCAGGATTATATTTTGTAAATAAATAAAGGAAAATGAATAGTTATGTAGGAAGCTGAAAAGGCTAGTCGGAAGATGAAACTCAACCAGCATATGTAATGTATAATAAATGATATTGTAATGGAATAAATGAATTCGGGAGTTATTTTACCTAACAGTGGTATCAGAGCTCCATAAATACTACCTGCATGCCTACCATTCTGTTTGTCGGACCTTCGTTCTACCCTCTACCAAATTCGTTTCAGACTGCTTGCCCATTATCAGTCTACATCCGAGCGTTTCTCTTGCCATCCTGCATACATTCATTGTATGCATTGCAGTTCCAGAACTGCGCTGAGGAATGAGCATTTGAGTTGTTGCGACCTTCCAAGAAAATTGCTTAGAGTTGTGAACTCGTGGAAGACTATGCTTGAGCCTGTGTGTACCAACTAAATTTGGACGTGAGTGATTTGCAAAAGGCTGAGAGATCTTGTTGAAAGAATCATGCTAGTGGAGGTAAAACCCTTTTACAATTTTTGTTGCAATTGTTTGTGACTGTTGGCAACTACAGAAACCCTAATTTTGTAATGGTGTTCCCCTTATCATCATTCTATTGTTGAAAAATAACATTCTCAAGATGTTGTGAGAATCCTCTTGAAAATACTATAGCTACGATTCTCTCTTTGTGCCAGTGCTGAGATTTCCTCCAACTCGATGCATAGTCCACAACGTTTTTTTCAGTCTCTTTCTGCACTCGCGGTGTTGAGGGTTCCTCCACTTGCAATTTTGAACTATGTAAAGTCTGTGTTGAACATTGTAAGGTCATGAGTCCACCCATTTGGATAAACTCATGACAAATGAAGAGATTGAGGCTGCGATTTCTGGAACACATGCGTTCTGGTTGTGCTCATATCACTATGAACAAATGGTTGTTGTGAACTTCATGTTGAAGATGGAAGCCATGATATGTTATGGGGGATGACATTTCAATTTTGGAGGTCATGTTGAAGATGTTATTCATCTGTGCAAAGGTTTTTCAAATCTTGGAGACATGGTGGAAATTCACACAGAGGAAAACCTTTTTTTTTGTTGGTTGAAATACAAAAACCCTAAATTTACCCTAGGTATTTGCATGAAGTTTGAAGTGAAATATTTTCAGGTATATGCATCTTGTATGAGCTCGAGCATGTTGTATGGGTTATGCTTCTTATATTTAATGTGTTGAAGAGGCCCGTGATTACTGTATTGTAGCACTGAGTTTGAATGCATGTGTATGGAATTGTTATGTTTTCTCCTTTCGATTTGTAGCTACGCTTTGAGCATGAACTTGTGACCATTGCATTAGAAGCTTGTTGGTTGACTGAAGTTGAGACATGACCTTTATCAAATCACATGGCTGTAAGATTTATTTTGAATATTTTTGCATTGTTGCGACTACGTTGATGTGACGACTGAGTTGAAGAAAGAAGACTAATGCATTGCAAAGTAGGAGCTGATAACTAAGGTGTTGAGGCTTGACCTCCTCATTCATGCTTTGCTGCAAGTTATCTTGTCTTGTCATTGTTAGGGTCTCATTGCTGCAATCTCAAGAGCTCCAGACCATTGTTGCGACTATGTTGATGTGTTGACTACTTGATTAGTGTAAAAGTGTTGAGAACTCATATGTGTGAGTGCTACTACAAGTCTGTTACAAGAGACATTGTTGTTGTATTATTGTGAAGATTTTAAATGTAATGTAACACTCTAGAACAAATGATATAGAGCTATTGAATTGATTTTATAAGCTGCAAAATTATTTGTATGACAATAGCAAAGACATTGACATTGTTGTAAAGATTGAGGAAGGTGGTAGAGACTTAGACCTGCACCTTTACTCTTTCTTCTTTTTCTCCTATTGTTGTAGTTGCAAGATTCAATCACAGAAGATGTAATCTATAGCATCCAAAGATCTTCCCGAAGGAGAAAGAAGCATGAGAGGCAGAGGAACAAGAAACTTCAGAGGTAGAGGAGGTAGAAACAACTCCAACAAAAGATTAGATTTGAAGTGCAAGCATTGTGGAAAGATTGGACACACAGCAGATCAGTGTTGGGCTTCGTGGGACTCCATCAAAGACGGACATAACCAGAAGAAAGATGACAATAAGAACCAAGATGCTAGTAAATCTTTAGATTCTACTCATTGTATTGTTGCACATTGTAATCTTGGTATTAATGACATGACTTCACTTTCATCTTACACATATTTTTGGCTACTTGATACTGATGCAACATCACACATGAATTTTAGAAAAGACTGTTTTGAAGAACTTAATGAAACAATAAATGGCATAGTTTACTTTGCAGATAAGTCAAGTCTTAAACCAAAGGGAATGGGCACCATTCGACTGAAGATGTCTGGATTCCCTGATTTCTTGTTGAACAATTTTCTTTATCTTCCAGAGTTGCAGAGAAGCCTGCTGTCCTTGGTACAGATTCGACAGCAAGGCCATTCCATATACATGTTTGATGGAATCGTAGAAATAAGAAAGTCCTCTGACAACCAAGTCATCATGACTGGATACGAAGATGGGAAGCTTCTGAAGCTAAAGTGTTCATCTGCAAGGGTTCAGAACTATGCCTACCTCTCTCAACATGGAGAAGGTAATTTGTCATTAAGTTTATTGTGGCATGCAAGATTTGGTCATCTAAATTATAACAGTCTTCGTTTGTTGAGAAAGAATGGTGTATTTGGTTTTCCCACCATTCCCAAAGAGAAGAGAAAATGTGATGCATGTATATTAGGGAACATAGTAAGCTACTGTTCTATGAATCTAATTTCAGAGCAAGTAGGAAATTAGAATTAGTGCATTCTTATTTATGTGGCCCAATGCCTACTCCTTCTACCAATGGGAATAAGTATTTTATGACCTTTGTTGATGACTACTCAAGAATGTGATGGATTTACTCATTAAAGACAAAATCAGAAGCATTTCAAACATTCAAGGACTTTCATGCATTGATAGAAAAACAAGCACAATCTAAAATTGGCACACTTCGTACTGACAATGGGAAAGAATACACTTGAAATTCTTTTGAAGATTATCTTCGGCAACATGGAATTGCACATCAGACTACAAATCCCTACAATCCTCAACAAAACGATGTAGCAGAAAGAATGAATAGAACCATAATGAATATGGTATGCTCAATGATGTTTTTTAAGAATGTAAAATTAATGTTTTGGGGTGATGCAATGAAATGTGCAGCCTATTTGAGAAACAGAAGTCCCTCAAATTCTCTTGATAACAAGACTCCACATGAAATGTGGTTTGTCCATCTCCCTTCAGTTAGGCATCTCAGATTCTTTGGTTCCACCTATTATGCCTTGATTCCAAAGGAGCAAAGAAACAAGCTTGGTGATCGAAGTAGAAAATGCATTTTCCTGGGGTACAAAGAAAACTCCAAGGCATATCATCTATATGATGAGGTAAACAATAATTTTGTTATTTCCAGAGATGTCATTTTTCTTTAGACTAATAAAAATGACCAGTCCATTGAGAGATAGCTTGCTCATTTGGAAAATTATCCTCATCCGAAGAAATATTTTGAAAATTAATATGAAATTCCAAACCTTGAAGGGGGGATTCCTATTCTTGATCAACCTTTGGAATTTCCATATGAAGCACCAACTCCCCCGCATGAAGAAGTTCCTGCTACTTCACCTAAAGAAGAGATTCAACTGGATGATGTGATTGAGAGACTTCGAAGACTCAACCTTGAAGGAAATGAAGCACCACCAGCTGATCAACCAGGACTATCATGGAAGATTCCTAAATGGGCCACAAATACACTTGAAAGTGTCCATCCGGATGAAGTTGGAAAGATGGGAATGATAAGTTCAAAAAGACATGAAGATGGAGGAGAAGCAGATAATTCAGGTGATGACATGGATGTATCATTTGATTGTGAATTTAATTTATCTGCTAACTTTGAACCAACTTCCTTTGAAGAAGCTTCTACTCGAGTTGAGTGGAAAGAAGCTATGTAGAATGAGTATGATGCACTCATGAAGAATGGAACTTGGAAGCTGGTTGACCCTCCATTTGGAACCAAACCAATTGGCTACAAGTGGGTGTACAAGAACAAATACAAATCAGATGGCTCACTTGACAAGCACAAAGCAAGGCTTGTAGCAAAAGGCTATGCACAGAAGGAAGGAATTGACTATGAAGAAACATTTTCTCCTACAACAAAATGGGCTACCATCCGTACCTTACTCTCTTTAGTTGCTCAGAATGGGTGGAAAGTTCATCAGATGGATGTGAAGACTGCTTTCTTGAATGGAGACTTGAAAGAGAATGTCTTCATGTCTTAGCCATAAGGCTTTGTTGTGAAAAGAAAAGAACAAAAGGTATGCAAGCTTGTCAAATCCTTGTATGGCCTAAAACAAGCGCCTCGCACATGGTATGAAAAATTAACCGAGCATCTTTTGAAGTTAAATTTTGAACATTTTGATCTTGATGATGCAACATTGTTTATAAAGAAAGTTGGAAGATCTGTTGTGTATCTTGTGGTGTACGTAGATGATCTTTTGATGACAGGGAACAATGAGAGCTATATAGCATCCATAAAGAAATATTTGAAAAAGATCTTTGAAATGACAGATATGGGACATCTCCACTATTACTTAGGAATTGAAGTCACTCAACATCCTAAGTACATATTCCTATCTCAGAAAAAATATGTTGGAGAACTACTAGACAAATTTTGCATGATAGAATGCAACCCTATCTCTACTCCAATGGAACAGAAAATGAAGCCCACATCAAGCGAAGGAAAATAATTTGAAGATGCGACCAAGTATCGACAACTTGTAGGAAGAATTATCTACCTTACAACAACTAGACCAGATATTTCTTATGTTGTTGGCATACTTTCAAGGTTCATGCATAAACCTTGTGAAGGACACTGGTCAGCTACAAAAAGAGTTCTAAGATACTTGAAGGGGACTCAAGACGTTGGACTCAAGTACTCTAAGGTGGATGAATTCAAACTTATTGGGTACTCAGACTCAGATCTTGATGGTGATAATGAGACAGGAGTATCAACTTCTGGATACACTATGAGTCTTGGATCAGCAGCTGTCTCATGGAGATCATGCAAATAACACTTATTTCATTAAAGTTGGAATTAAAAGGTCAAAATAGAACTCCAAAATAACCACACAACACAATTTTTAGGTTGTTCTTGTAATAAAATATTTCCAATTTTAATGAAATGTGCGTTAAATAGTCAATTCCAACAGATTCAACAACAGAAGTAGAATATGTGGCTGCAACTGAAGCAATGAAAGAAATAGTATGGCTCAGGAAGATACTTGAATATTTGCAAGAAAAACAAGAGAAATCCACTCCATTATTGATCGACAATACCTTTGCAATCAAGCTGGCTAAGAATCCCAGATTCCATGATCGAACCAAACACATCAACATAAAGTATCATTTGATTTGACATCATGTAGAGGCCAATACAATCCATCTTCGACATTGTTCCACAAATGATCAAGCTGCAGACATCTTCACCAAAGCGCTTGGATGAGAAAAGTTTGAAAGATTCAGAAACATGCTCGGACTTACTAACACCCCTTCGGATTAAGGGGGGGATTGTTGGAATATAATCTGTCGGGATTATATTTTGTAAATAAATAAAGGAAAATGAATAGTTATGTAGGAAGCTGAAAAGTCTGGTTGGAAGATGAAACTCAACCAGCATATGTAATGTATAAATAAATGATATTGCAATGGAATAAATGAATTCGGGAGTTATTTTACCTAACAGTATGTCAAGTCTGAGTTCATTCAATGTTGTGTAGATCCAGGTATTTAGATGCAGAATTATGTCCCTTACACAACACAACAAATGTAGAAATTCAGGCCAGCAATAGATTAATTTTACCCACAACAATTATCAATTGATCATGCAAAATTGCTAACAAGAGAGACTGAATATGGAGTTGTAACACAAAATTATATTAACTGAGTGTACAATAGCCAAACCTATAATAACATAGGTTGCTGAATATATAGAATACATCAAGAGGTCAAATGCATAAGGAGGCATCCAAAACTAGCATAAAGCAGGCTTACTCAAAATAGGCAAATCCCCCATAGGTGTAAAAATCTGATCCCAAATCTATCATGGAGCTCACGAATTGGCAAGGGTGCATGGGTAAGATAAAGAGTAGTGGAATAGAATATCATACATGCTTTTGCATGGAGAAAAGAGTGGAGGATGAAGAGGACAAAAAACTTGTTCACCTCACCTAGTCTTGCTTTCCTATGTGCCTTAAAACACTGAAAAAGTAGGCAATAAAGCAGAAAAAGTAGAAGGGCACCTAGGAGGCCAGGAATAAAGCAGATTTGATTCCTAAGGCTTTCCCAAGTGCTACATGAGTCAAAGATGGCAAGTTTGACCTCTATGGATAGGCAATTAGCAACTTGCACAAGGTGGGACACATGAACTAGGCAAATAAGACAAAAATAAATGAATTAATGTCTAAGTGGGTAAACTATGAGTTGATTATTCTAACACCCCACCTTAAGCCTGAATTTATGAGTAATAAATAAAAAATATAGGGCCTAGCAACAAGGCTTAGTCACCCTTTTACATACTGCAAGTCCATACAACCAAGGAAAGAGGCAAAACCAACTTTGGGAAAATCCTCCCTTAAACATGGACTGTAAAACAAAATTGTAGAATCTTGTCTCCACTCATGCCTTTACAGCATGATCAGCAATCTCCAGTAGGGATTTGAGATTACTGAAGGTCTTCTCACAAAATGCTTTGGTGAAGATATCAGCTACTTGTTCTGAAGATGAAGAGAAGAGTAGGTGAATGGTGCCATCATGCACAAGCTCTCTGATGTAGTGGATGTGAATCTCAATGTGTCTGGTTCTCTGCTTCTGAACTGGATCTTTGCAGATTCAAATGGTACTCTAGTTATCATAGTATATGGTAGTTGAGTACTCAAGTTCGAAACCACACTCTCCAAGTAAACCCTGCAACCATAAAAACTGAGTTGCTGCATTAACCACTCCTCTGTACTCAGCTTCTGTAGATGAGAGTGCAATGGCACTCTGTTTCTTGCTTGACCAGCTGATTGGCCCTTCTGCAAGCATGAACACATAACCTAAAGTGGACTTTCTATTTGTGCTATCACTTGCCCAATCACTGTCAGTAAATCCAATCAAATCAAGATCAGCTTTTGCCTTATAGAAGATCCCATGTGTCCTTGTTCCCTGAACAAAGTTAAGGATCCTTTTGGCTGCTTTCCAATGGATCTCATGAGGCTGATCCATGAATCTAGAAGCCACACTTACTGCATAACAAATATCAGGTCGAGTATGTGTCAAATACAATAAACATCCAATCAATTGTCTATATAGTGTATTGTTGACCATCTGTGGAGAATCATCTTCCTCCAGCTTCACTCCTGAAAGGAAAGGAGTTTTGCTTGATTTGCAGTCTTGGATTCTAAATTTGTTCAGCAAATCCAAGGCATACTTGGACTGGTGCACCTTTATTCCAGCTTTGGTTTGAGAAATCTCAAGCCCCAGAAATTGACTTAAGAGCCCCAAATCTGTCATGGAGAAGGCTTGGTTCATAGCTCCTTTTAAGGAAGCAATCTCAGCCTGTGAGCTTCCTGTAATGAGGAGGTCATCTACATATAACACAATGATAATTAATGAACCATTAACACACTTCAAATAGACATTTGGATCTAATTTGCACCGAACAAAATTCAGAGATAGCAAGAAGCTATCTATCTTGGCATACCAAGCCCTGGGGGCTTGCTTTAGCCCATACAATGACTTTCTCAACCTGCACACAAGAGAAGGGTTAGTAGCAAAACCTTGAGGCTGCTGCATATATATCTTCTCAATGAGATCTCCATTCAGAAAGGCACATTTTACATCCATGTGATGTACCTCCCATTGCCTTGAGGCTGCAATGGCTAGAGCTAGCCTGATGGAATCCATGTTTGCCACTGGGGAAAAGGTCTCATTGTAATCGATGCCATGAACCTGTGAGTAGCCTTGTACTTCAGTGGTGAACCATCAGCAGCAAATTTGGTCTTATAGACCCACTTACACTGTACTAGTTTTCTCCCTGGGGGAAGATCCACTAGCTCCCATGTGTTGCTCTTCTGGAGTGAGCTGAACTCCTCCTTCATGGAAGCTTGCCATCTTGGATCTCCTACTGCTTCTTCATATGTTTGAGGATCAGACTCCACCATCAAATAGAATTTTTCAGCAAACATAGGATCCTTCATGCACAGACCACTCTCAAATTGAGATCTAGTCCTCCTTGGGTCATTGGGATTCCCAGCTAACTCACCTGCTGCATGTAGTGTCTTGGCTTCCCATTTTGTCCTTGTGGGGATGTTAGGGTATGCAATAAACTCATCTCCATCAGACAAATCAGAATCATCATGTTTAACAAACTCTTTACTTACTTCTTGAGGTTTAGGTGGTGAAGATGCTTCACCAATTTCCACTTCTACAAGGGGTTCTTCTTCAAACTGAACACACCTTTCAATGAAGGATTTGTTTGTGCTCAAGTTTATCAACTTGTACCCTTTTGAATCTTCATAGTATCCAACAAAAAGACACTCTTGGCTTTGGGGCTGCGAAGCCTTCCTCTTCTCTGTCGGGATTCTAGCCCATGCCTTTGAGCCAAAAATCCTGAAATGGTTCACATCTAGCTTGTGCCCACTCCATGCTTCGAAGGGAGTCAAGCCATCAAGCTATTTGTGAGGCACCCTATTTTGAATATAGGCTGCACAGTTGATAGCTTCGTCCCGGTACTTTGGTGGCAAAGTTTTGGCCTCCATCATGCATGTTGCCATCTCCTTCAGTGATCTGTTCTTCCTCTCAGCAACACCATTTTGTTGTGGTGTGTAAGGGATAGAATGTTGCATTTGAATACCTGCATCTGCACAATAGTTAATAAACTCAGACTTTGCATACTCACCACCATTGTCAGATCTGAGGACCTTGAGTTTCCTTCCACACTGGTTTTCAACCAAAGCCTTAAAGACTTTGAATAGTCCAAAAACTTCAGACTTGTGTTTCATGAAGTGAACCCAACAGTACCTGGAAAAATCATCAATAAAGGTCAATGCATATTTGGCCTTACTCATGGACATATGAGGGAATGGTCCAGCAACATCACTGTGAATCAGCTCGAGGGGTGTAGAGGTTCTCTCATGACTAGCTTTCTCAAATTTGTGCTCTGGGTGTTTTCCTAGGATACAGCCTTGGCAGACTCCTTTGGAAAATTTTATCTTGGGCAGCCCTATGACCATTTCTTTCTCACTAAGATCAGACAGATACTTGTAATTTAGATGGCCAAATCTTTCATGCCACAGCTTGCTAGCTTGATTACCATGGATAAGAAGAGCAGAGGGGTTTGAGTAAGGTAGGAAAGTGTGAAAACATGTATACCTTTTGAGCATGATTCGTTAGTCCTTTTGCAATGACTCTACCACTTGAGATTTCTGTGATCTCAACTTCATCGAGGGAGAATATGAAATTCTTAGGAGACCCAGTGTGGGTCATCTGGTACACTGACAGGAGGTTGGAGGCGAGACCAGGGACATATAGCACATTGCTGAACTGACCATGATCAAGATCTATCCTTCCTTTGCCTTTACTTTCAGTGAGAGAGTCATCTCCTAGTACAATAGATGGTCCTTTCAACATATCCAGTGAGGAGAAGGCCTCCTTAGTCGAAACCATGTATCTTGAAGCTCCAGAATCTATGATAAAACTGGGTGAGCTTGATGTGCCAGCAACTAGAGCATGAACTCTCTCTCTGTCATCGGAACTTGATCCTCCTTCTCTCTTCTTTGAGCTTTCTAGAAGGGATATGCCATTCTTCTCCAGGAGATTGGTCAGCATATCAATTTTCTTTTTCATACAAGAGCTTTCAGTGTGATTACCCTTCGAACAGTATGAGCACTTGTTCATTTCACCTTTGTTTTTCTTCTTTTGGGTATTTTTCTTGGGACCTTGTTGATCCTCTGGAGACTGCTTCTTGTCTCTCCTTTGCTCAGGTGGCTTTTTAGATTTCTTTTTTCTT